>QODF01000233.1:2720961-2791526 GCA_024372805.1 Oostethus manadensis | reverse complement strand
TCATCCTACACACCACCATCCTTGGGTTGTCTGGTTACACTCTCACCTACCACTGCTTTGCAGTCACTGACCTCCTTCAGGTTACACCTTCTACACAAGATGTAGTCTACCTGTGTGCTCCTACCTCCACTCCTATAGGTCACCAAATATTCCTGTCTCTTCTGGAAGAAATGACAGGACCGTTCTGCTGGTTTTAGCGACCTATTGCAAATAGGCTAGTTAAAGATCCTCTATATGACAAGAGCATTCTATTTGTAAGGACTGACAACAAAAATCAAGTCAAAGATCTTCTATATTACATACGTTATAGAGATCCACGAAAGCCTCATGTTTTAAAATGTATTTCTGTAAGAACCATATACAATTTTCAACACCAACTACTAAACTAAATGCATGCATTTAGACCAACAATTTCAGAAGTATAAGTCTCTGAATGTATTATTTTTAATAATCTGTGTTGCAGGTGTGTCAGAGTGCATCATCATGGGCATCCCAATGAACATTGGCACGGGGCTCTTCAAACTCCTGCATAAGGCCGACCGGAATCTAAACCCGCCGAAAAGGCCGCTCCTCTTTGACCATGCGGACTTCCACATACCTCTCATCACGTAAACAATGAGGGGGAACGGACGTTTACAGAGTATTTAAGTGCTTGACTATGTGTTCACATCAGAGCTTTTGTTTATTATTATGTGAAGAAACATCTTTTCTGTATTGTTTGTGTTAATAAGCATGCATCAAATACCCTTCAATACTGCTGAAACGCTTATTAATCATAGCAGTTATGCTATTAATAGCGCAGCAAATTATTACTTCCATTTGCAAAGAGAGGACAAGGCTCTATTTTTTTAAAACATTTAATTAAACATTTTCTTCTCATACATTTGCAACACTCTGCTCATGTGAATTCATAACACTCCTTAAACTTGTTAACCTTCTGCCCCTCCAGGGGCCCGTCGCACCAAAGTAGGATTCAGAATTCCGGATAAACGACTCGGCTGAGCGCAGCCAACCCAACAGAGCGTCAAGGCTTAATCGGCTGCACAAAGCCCAAGCCAGGCTGAGCAGACACGGATTAATCAAGCCAGCTGAAAACGACCCCGGATCAGTGGACATGTGCAGCTTCCTTACATCCACCCCGGCGCTGATCAGTCACCAATTCCCCATGGCAACAAGAACAGCATACCTTCCTTTGAAGAAGTGGAAATTGTCGTAGACGCTTACAAGGAAGTAAAGAAGCAAACAAAGAAAGGCAACACATTTCAAACCTGTTTGTTGCTTGTTTACCCAATTGGGAACGGTGGTGTTCAATAATACCTATCAACCCTTGATTGCTTTATTAGCACATCACCATTACTCGCTCTTAGCTTCAACGGCATGGATACTTCCAGGTTTCCCTCCCGCGCTAGGCCCTCCGGCTAATGTAGTACACATCCACACCACTGAACACATCAGAAAACCTAGGTAGCACTGGGATTAGGAGTCCGTTGTAGGTGGACTTGGTTGCGGATGCGAGTGTAACTGTCGGGTAACTGTCACTCCGTCAGTCTGTGTAACTCCATGGATGTGTTTGGGTTTATTTTTATGATTGCATCATCATCGAAAACTGTTTGTCCACAGTTATTGGATGGATGATGACCATTGTTTACATCATGAAAGTGGGCGTAGTTGAGATCCTTAGCCTGCTCCAGACCAGGCTAAGGTCCACAGAATAAATCTCCATGGTAACCTATGTCAGAACACATCCCACTTTCCACCATCCTGCTTTTGTGCAACCAGATCACAGATAAATGGATCCAGGCTACCCAAGATATCCCAGCTTAATCCCTTAACGGGCCCCCGGTAACATTTGCTGAGTGTTGATGTCCGCTCTCTGATGCTTCTCATCACCACTGATTCAAACCTTTGAATCAGTACATATCCTGGAAAATTCCCCTCTTCAACAAGAGGAATCAAGAGGATTTGAGGATGTTTAAAATGCGTCCGAACACAAAACCGATGAGTTCAGTATGATTGCAAAGTAGACGCAATCCTATTTCATCACATTTCAACATCACAAAATGACAACAGCCGACGTGTCTTGCTGGGCTTTCACCTCATTTGGGCTGAGAGTTTGCAGCGAGCTCCGTCTGAATGGTGGAGATCTTCTCATGGAGCAGGGAGGTCTCGCTGCGTGACAAACCCAACTGACCTTTGTCCGCAGCGTGCTGCTGCGTGCCCACGTGCGTCTCCAGGAAGGCGGCTTGATGAAGTGCACGGCGACATTGGGCGAAGGAGGAGCTGGGGCCACGGCGTGGCCGTTCTGCCGCATGCACTGCGACAGCATGGAGACGCAGATCTTCTTGAATCTCTCGTTCATGAAAGCATACACGATGGGGTTGTTGAAGAAGCCGATGGCCTGCACCACGGCGATGATCATGTTCACCGGCACGCCGTCGTATTTGTTCTCCAAGTCGTCTGGGGAACGGAGGGAAAAGACGTCACGTGAAGACTCAGCGATTTTCTTGAGGCAGGGGATGAGACTTACAATATTCAAAGAGCATGTGGATCGTGTGGAAAGGCGCCCAGCAGATGGCGAAGAGCAAGACTATGGCGATCATCTTCTTGACTTTTTTTTCCTAATAAAGAACATACAGACATCTCGAGAAACAGGGTACCCTGGAACTGAGATACCTTCAAGGAACTATCTCGTAAGGACAAAAATTCTGTGCTCTCATCCCTTTAAGAGAGTACATACAAACAGGGTCTTCCCAACCTTCTCCCAGGTTTTTGGTTGATCTCATTNGGAAAATTCCGCTCTTCAGCAAGAGGAATCAAGAGGATTTGAGGATGTTTAAAATGCGTCCGAACACAAAACCGATGAGTTCAGTATGATTGCAAAGTAGACGCAATCCTATTTCATCACATTTCAACATCACAAAATGACAACAGCCGACGTGTCTTGCTGGGCTTTCACCTCATTTGGGCTGAGAGTTTGCAGCGAGCTCCGTCTGAATGGTGGAGATCTTCTCATGGAGCAGGGAGGTCTCGCTGCGTGACAAACCCAACTGACCTTTGTCCGCAGCGTGCTGCTGCGTGCCCACGTGCGTCTCCAGGAAGGCGGCTTGATGAAGTGCACGGCGACATTGGGCGAAGGAGGAGCTGGGGCCACGGCGTGGCCGTTCTGCCGCATGCACTGCGACAGCATGGAGACGCAGATCTTCTTGAAGCTCTCGTTCATGAAAGCATACACGATGGGGTTGTTGAAGAAGCCGATGGCCTGCACCACGGCGATGATCATGTTCACCGGCACGCCGTCGTATTTGTTCTCCAAGTCGTCTGGGGAACGGAGGGAAAAGACGTCACGTGAAGACTCAGCGATTTTCTTGAGGCAGGGGATGAGACTTACAATATTCAAAGAGCATGTGGATCGTGTGGAAAGGCGCCCAGCAGATGGCGAAGAGCAAGACTATGGCGATCATCTTCTTGACTTTTTTTTCCTAATAAAGAACATACAGACATCTCGAGAAACAGGGTACCCTGGAACTGAGATACCTTCAAGGAACTATCTCGTAAGGACAAAAATTCTGTGCTCTCATCCCTTTAAGAGAGTACATACAAACAGGGTCTTCCCAACCTTCTCCCAGGTTTTTGGTTGATCTCATTTATAGTTTTTGCATAAACTCCATGGACAGAAGGGTAAGAAAAAGAAACTTGGGATCTACTGACGTTCAGAACCAGTCCATCCAAAATGTTTTTGAACTTTTCAGGAGATTCTTTTTCAGGAAAATTTGATTTCAGGAACTCAAGACAAACTTGGTGGAGGTCACAACTACCAGCTCCCATTAAAATCCTTCATTTGTAACCCAGGTGGTTTCTTCCACTTCTTAACATTTTTGTAAGCAATTGATCATCTGCAAATGTAGAGGACAGGTTACAATTTAGGACGAACTTCACGTTTTTGTAGACATTGAAACAAAATTAGTCTACTAAGAACTTAAGCGACATGTTTATGTAAGTTTTGAAGGCAGCGTAATTGTCAGAAAATAAATTTTTGGCACAGTTGAAGACAATTTAGTCTTAAAGGTTGAAGCCTGTGTAGAATCTTCCAAAGCTTGTCTTTGGAATGACAGAGGGGTGAACCCAACGTACGTGTTTTCAGACAAGTCTTGAGGGAATCACATTTTGCATTTTTTTCACATCAAGAAATCTCATTTTTGGTAGAACCTGCCGGAAAACAGTTTTACAAAAATCACAGGCAGAAGTCAAACATCTGCGACAAGTACATACGCAAATACCCAGCATCCTGTACGCTCTTTTTGACGTGGACCGTTGTCTCGTTCGTAATGGGAAAACGATGCCCTGGTATCTCTCGATGGCGATGCAGGTCATGGTGAGGATGCCGGTGACCACGGCCGTGGTCTGCACGAAGGGACCGTCTACCGTCTTGCACACTAGAACCCCCACCACATAACAGAAGACATTAGTTCCTTAGCTGATGATCAAATGCTGCTCCTCAGGCCTTCATTGAAATTGTAATGAAAATTTAAAAAAATGCACTCCAATTTTGGGTAATGTGAGCCATTATTTCATTTAAAATTGTGACGATCAAATGTGATTGGCCAGTTTTCACATTTTAGGTGGTATAAGTATTTCCTACCGGATTTTGTGAGATGAGCATGAAACATTTGCAAGAAGCCATCATCACCGTGAAAAGCAAGGCAAATATATTCGGAAGTACGAACAAGCATCTTCCTTTTAATAATTAAAGGAGTACCCCAAGGTACTCTTCTAGGTCCGTTGTTGTTTTCCATTTTTGTCAGGGGTGCCCAAAGTGGCCCTTGGCTGTTTTTAAGTGCCCCCCGGCACATTCAAAAATATATAATTTTACAAGAAAAGTAAAAATAAAAAAATAAAAGAGCAAAATTGGAAAAATCTGAGGAGAATAAGGAAAGAATTCTAGTAGCTCAATGTTGAAATATTCAAGGAAAAAGGCAATTTTTTTGCTGTAATTTTTCGGAAATTTAGATTGCAAAAAAGTTAATGTTATAATGCAATAAAGTCATATTTATGAGAAGAAAGTTGCAATAATTCAGAAAAAACTACTGAAAAAACTGCCGTACTTTACCAGAATATTGTAAAGTATTCTGGAAATACTATATTAAGGAAAAAAAGTCAAGAAACAAAAAAAAAATTAAATCACAATTTCCCGAAAATACATTTGTGTTACAGTTCCAGGAAAAATAATGTCATTTTAGGAGAATAAAGTTGCAATACTAAAGAAAAAAGGGTGAGGAGCTCGGCCATCCGGGAGGAGCTCAGAGTAGAGCCGCCGCTCCTTCACATCGAGAGGAGCCTGTTGAGGTGGCTCAGGCATCTAGTCCGGATGCCTCCCGGGCGCCTCCCTGGTGAGGTGTTTCGGGCATGCCCGGTCGGGAGAAGGCCCCGGGAAAGACCTAGGACACGCTGGAGGGACTATGTCTCACAGCTGGCCTGGGAACGCCTTGGTGTCCTCCCGATGGAGCTGGAAGAGGTCGCTGGGGACCGGGAAGTCTGGACTTCCCTACTGAAGCTGCTGCCCCTGCGACCCGGATAAGTGGTGGAAAATGGATGGATGGAAGAAAAAATTTGTTAATTTCTATTTTTGTACCATCATACATATGGTATATATATATAAATATATACATATATATATGTATGTATATATATACACATACATATATATATACACACATATATATACATACATACATATATATATACATACATATATATATATATGTATGTATATATATATATATGTATATCCTATCACAGCACACCCTGGACTGTCAATCAATCCTAGTTCTACTTTCACCAAACAAAATTAGAACGTTACGAGCAAAAGAGTTATAATTTTGCAACACCGTTTAAGAAAAATGCTGAAAGGTTATCAGCAAAAACTTGTTCTTACAAAGAAAATTAGAATTTTAGAAAAAAATGGTATTATTGCAAAACTGCAGTTATTTTTAACAAAATAGTGAAAAAAATTCAGCAGTGATGTTTAGGAAAATGCTGATGTTATAAATTATATTTGTAGATTAAGTTCAATTATAGATTATGTTAAGTGGCATGTGAAATAGATTGATGTTGTTTGGTTTAGAGACAGTGCCGCTGAGGAAAAGACAGGAGGCAGAGCTGGAGGTAGCAGAGATGAAGATGCTGAGGTTCTCTTTGGGTGTGACCAGGATGGACAGGATCAGGAATGAGCACATCAGAGGGACAGCACATGTTAGAGGTTTCGGAGATAGTCAGAAGTCAGAGAGGCCAGACTGAGATGGTTGGGACATGTCCAGAGGAGAGATAGTGAATATGTTGGTAGAAGGATGCTGAGTTTTGAATTGCCAGGCAGGAGGCCTAGAGGAATAGCAAAGAGTAGGTTTATGGATGTAGTGAAAGAGGACATGAAGGTAGTTGGCTCAAGAGAAGAGGATACAGAAGACAGTGTTAGATGGAGGTAATTTATTGGCTGTGTGACCCCTGAAGGGAGAAGCCCAAAGGAAAAGAAGAAGATTTTGACAAAGGTGTGTCATCTTTAGAAAGTTGTATTTCTAAAAGCATACGCCATTGCATGCACCAGTGACATACTTGTTTGCGCATTGAAGGGCAAGACTACTTTCGGATATATTGAGAAGACCCCCATTGAGACAACAACAAATTAGCAGACGGGACGCGTCGCTAGAGGAGGGTTCTGGCTGAGCCCCTGGCTAATGATGGAAAACATGGTTTCAAAGGGAAACCTTCTGTGTAAAAGACGAGAAAATGGAAAAGTACATTGTATACCGGTTCCCTGACTAGTGCATAAGGAGCAGTGTGTGCCCAGGATGCCATTGTTTCTTCTGTCCTGGCGCGGTTTCCTGGCAACGACAGCAGCAACAACACCGCACACCCTCACAGGAGGGTTGTCCAGGCAAAGGGTATTTTTTTCTTTGCTTGACGTTTAACCACGGAATTTCACTTTTCCAGAAGCTGCTTCAGGCACAGCTTCTATTCCCGTCCGAAATATGGCGCTAACCCAGCCGTCAGACTCCCGCGGGACAACTGCAAGAAGCAGCTCCGGCGCCGGTCCGACCGGTCAAGTCTCGCTGTGGCCCGAGTGGAACAAGATGGCGACGAGGGGTACACCGAGGTTTGGCGCCTTGAGCCATCACTCCTTCTTTTCCCGCCACAACCCCCACCCGCACCGAGTGAGACACATTCAAGGTGAGGGCCGTCCCGTTCCCAGTAAACACAGCCTGGTAAGTAATATCTGAAAGATTTTCCACCTGGGAGTGAAACGGGAGCCGTTCAGTGCCGTTTTATGGTTCTGTAAAGTACTGCGCCTTTGCAGAACCATCTTTTGTGGTCGTGGCGTCCTTGGGAACACATCAAGTGCAGTCAAACCTCAATTTTTGTAGGCTTTCCGTCAACAATGGCGGCCAAAATGTATTTTTGGTGTGTCTGGAACTGATTCCTTATGGATTGACAATATTTGCTGCAATTCCGAAGAAACTTGGACCGGAACCACTGCATTGGTAGGAGCCAGATGTGGTGGCTCGGGCATCTGGTCAGGACGCCTTCCGTGTTCAGAGCAGATCCAACTAGAACCAGGAGGAGGCCTCTGGGAAGACCCATGACACGTTGGAGATACTTCATCTCTCAACTGGCCCAGGAGCACCTCAGGGTCAACAAAAACTGAGGTTTCGTGCAATTGTTCAAGTCCAGCAACCTTCAGTTTCTTATAAACATGCTATTCATCCAAAGGTTAGGTTAATGTCGACCGGTTATCGTCCGGGTAACTGTAGAGGTCTGTGTTTGGGATTGTTAGAGTAGGAAATTCAATTCAGTCTTGTTTTGTTGCAGGGAAGTAGGCTAAGATGGAGGCTGACTGGCTTTTAGCATAGCATTAGCTCGCCTGCTCCAAACTCAAAAATATTAGTTAAGGTAATTGGTATTGCTGTCGGTCCCGAAAAACCCATACCGGTCAATCTCCAGCTATCACGATAAAATAATGGAACGACCCGTGTTGATGTTTGAAGTTTCGATGTCCGTGAAGGCACCTTGCATGCGATCGGTGGAGAATGAGGACGTGTTGCGCGGGTGTGGGGAGGACCCTGGGACCGTGTGCGAGTTGCAGATGCTGTCGTCAAAAGACGCACTCGTTACGGTGACATGACACGGGTGAGAGCCCGTTGTGTGTGTTGCAACAAAGAAATGGGCCATTGAGTGGGCTTTCATTTCATTGTTTCCTCCAAGTACCCCGGGTTTCTCTACTCATGACATCATACTCAAAAACATGCATGTTAGCTTCATTGGCCGCTCTAAATTGTCCATTAGTGTGAATGTTTGTCTATATGTGCCCTGCGATTGGCTGGCGACCAGTCCAGGGTGTACCCCGCCTCGCGCCCAAAGCCGGCTGGGATAGGCTCCAGCATCCCCGCGACCCTAATGAGGATAGGCGGCATAGAAAATGAATGAATGAATGAATGTTAGTACGGAGGGGTCTTGTTGAATACCCTCCACGTTCACCCGACCACCACACATAATTAACAAAGTAGATTGTGGGAAAAAAAGTGGAACATGAAATGATAAACTAGGTGTTTCCTACAAGATTCAGATTATGAATTGGGTGAGATCGGTCAATGGCTTGTTTTCCCTGAGGCGGACAAGTATATTGTGAAACACTCCTCTTGTACCTACTGCTTTAGAAAATACCACAGAATGGAAGTTAAACTACCTCATAATTTGGACAGGTGTGGTACTATGTCTGATGGCCCTCACAGAGGTTCAATGGATGTTCAGGTTGTTTGTGTGAAAACTTAGTGGGAACATTGAGTGTATATGCTGAATCGCAAATGTGTGTATTATTACTACTACCGTGCCTTCCACTGTATTCCACCCCAGGACTCAACGGCAGGCCGGTTTGCATCGTGAGGGACGACTGGTTTGTCTCCTCCTCGTTATTTCCTCATCCGCTCCTCAAAGGTCACGTCCACAGGCAACCCAGTTTCCCATCCTTGGCTTCTCTGCCACATCAAAGCCTTTGTGGGGTTAATAGCGGCAAATCAGGTAAAAACAACAGGAAGGAGAAGGTCAGAGGGTTGCTGAATGCCCAATCTGCTTCTCGTTGGGCAGCAATGTTTTCAGAAGCTTGGAGAGATGAACTTAAGGAGCTAGCGGCAAAAGTTGCGTTGTCTTCTCAGGTACGCAAGGACAAGAATGAGGTAAGTACGGCACAAGCTTGGTCACTTTCTGCTCTTCTAACTGCAGATTTGGTTGATACTGTATGTGAACACCCCACAACTAGCATGCCAGCATGAGCCCAGTTCTGGTTGTTTTCAAAATTGTTCTTTTAGCCAGCAGTTTTCATGCATGCGGTCATGCAGGTGACAGTAATGGACCATATCTGGATCAATCCAGTGTCAATTCAGTTGACTTTAAGTATGTTTTCATTTTTGGCCCCTCCAAACAAGATCTTTTGCCAGAAGTTCACATCAAATCCAGAGGTGGAGCCAATGTTGACATTTTTGTCTGAATCGTTTTAGCCAGGATATTTCATACATACACGCATGTGAGCAAACCTTACCGTTCTGAAATTAACCAAACCAAAAACCTCCATGGGGTTCCCATTAAGGAGGTTTTTAGGAGGTCCAGTTCTGCTGTCTAAACAATGTCTTTATGCTCTTTACTTTATGGCTAGTCCTCAGTACTTCAAGTCAGCTTGGTTGTTTTCCCCCCCCACGTTGTATTCTAGGCCCAACCTGAGGGGGAACCAGTCCGCCGAGAGACCGCATATTCCGCCCAAACTGGGAGAATCATCCCTCCGACGTCCATGTCTCAGCACCGTAGATCTGTACCCCTGCGCCTGGACTACCTGCAAGCTTTCCATGACCAAGAACTGACGGTTACGACTCGAGCTGCTCAATACTGGCTTTCCTACCACCATACCTCCCACACCGATATTGTCCAGCACTACCTTTCCCAGACCAACATAGGCAGCAGCTCTCCTCTCAAGCTAATGTCAGGCCCCGTCTTGTGTCACACATTATGCTTCTTTTTACAAATAAACAGTTGCAGTGCCAAATAAGACAAAATACTGCAATATGCAATACAAATGACAAAAAAAAGAAAGGTCATTACAAAAAATCACGAACAATAGTCAACTACAATCTGTTCTTCCGCTATCAGCAAGTAATGCAGGTTACTCTTAACAAAAAGGGTTAGGGTTTAGGTTGGGTTTAGGTTCAATCCAGTTAAATATCACCTGCACGGTTCTGAAAGCTGCACATTTCTATGTGTTGCATTGGCATCTGTATAAGAACAAAGTCCAAAGTCTGGATGAATACAATCAAGTGACATCATAAGGTGGGCTCATTGAACACATCACTCAAGAACACAGCACGAGTGACGTGTATAACCAGCGCTTTCATAGCAAAGTGCATAGTTACAATTCAAAGGCCAACTGAACCAGTTGAACTGATTCTGCGCCACGTAGCTTGTAAGCAACACAGAACAACCAATAGAAATATGAACCATATGCAGGTCAGTTTCAATAGGTTCTTTATCTATACGGAGTTAGCTACAGTCCATCTCTTAAAAACACTTACCAACATCTGCGGCATCTGTTTTTAAACATGACCAATTGACACCAATGCATGTACAGGTTGCAATACAAACCCCACCAAAGACTCCCTTGTTGTCCACCGTCTGATTAACTTGCACACGTCCTGTTTGACCCTCGGCCCACACCGTAGTTTGAGGAAGTAGTGGTGTGGAGCCACCAGCATGAACAAATGTTGAGCTGAAATGTGTTTTGATTGGTACATTTAGCTTCAAAGACCAAAGTTATTTATATCTGTCTCTGTGATTGGAATAGCCAGAAGGTACTGAAGCACTGCCGGCTCGCATTCACACTCAAAAACTGCGGCATTTCTAACGGTATGCTATGTTTCAACAAAATAATGGCCCATTTAATTGGCGACTCTGAATTGTCCGTAGGTACGACTGTTGGTGTGAATGGTTGTTTGTCTGTATGTGCCTTGCAATTGGCTGGCGACCAGTCCAGGGTGTACCCCGCCTCCCGCCCAATATCAGCTGGGATAGGCTCCAGCATATCCCGCGACCGAAGTGAGGATAAGCGGCATAGAAAATGGATGGATGGATAATGGCCCATATTTCCAAAATTGGTTTTGCTTCACATAAATTGGATGGTGGCCGCACGGTGGCTGAATGGGAAGCATGTTGGCCTCACAGTCAGGAGGTTCTGGGTTGGAATCTCCGTTGGGCATCTCTGTGTGGAGTTTGCATGTTCTCCCCGTGCGCGCGTGGGTTGTCTCCGTGTACTCCGGTTTCCTCCCACATTCCAAAAACACGCATGTTAGCTTCATTGGCCGCTCTAAATTGTCCATTCCATAGGCGTGAAGGGTTGTATGTCTTTGTTTGTCTATATGTGCCCTGCGATTGACTGGGGACCAGTCCAGGGTGTACCCCGCATCTCGCCCAAAGTCTGCTGGGATAGGCTCCAGCATACCTTTACCACAAAGAGATTTACATCCTTACTTTTTATATAAACAAACCTTTTTCATCCGCGATTAATTATGAGTTAACTATGGACAAAATGTGATGAATCATGATTAAAATGACTTAACTGACAACCCTAGTTCAAACACATTGCATTGCATACAGTTGGGAGCGATTTATAGCAGGGATTTTTGCTGATTATTGATAGATGATGAGACGTTTGTGGAAACCGCTAAAAGTAAATTACAAAGAGGCATGTCCGTATGTTGACAGTTTTAATATTTAAACGACTTATTTTCATTTACTAGCTTTCTGCTTTGTTATGTTGAGTCATATTTTGGGTATTGTAAGAGTTAAATGTGTATATTAATGCTTTAAATTCATATCAGCCAATATGTCAGATATCGGACGATATATCTGCTTTTTTCAGCCCCCAATATCGGTGTCATCCTCGGCCCCAAAAATCCCACGTGGGTCAAGCTCTAACTTACAGTCAGCTTTACGTTTGTATTACCCAATAGAGTAGAAATAATAATAGAATGAGGTAATGCAGAGGAACCCTTCAAGTAGGTTTTTGGAGTAACAATGCTAATAACAATAATAATATCAATATCAATGTTATTATGCAGATGACTTTATGTGAATGGAGTGCTGTTGGTGGGCTTTGGAGAAATTTTCAGACGGAATTTATAGACAGAATAGTTGCATCCAATTATGTGCAATCGTAGCTGCTTCTTTTTAGCCGTTCTTGTATTTTTAGAACGTACCGAAAAGAGAAAGACACGTGCGTTCATGTCCATTCATCCATTTTCTTCTGCTTATCCGAGGTCAAGTTGTCGGGGCAGCAACCTAAGCAGAGAAGCCCAAACTTCCCTCTCCCCGGCCACTTCGTCTAGCTCTTCCCAGCGGAAGCCGAGGCGTTCCCAGGCCAGCTGAGAGACATAGTCTCTCCAGCGTGTCTTGTGTCTTCCCCGAGGCCTCCTACCGGTTGGACGTGCCCTGAACACCTCCCCAGGGAGGCATCCTAACCAGATGCCCGAGCCACCTCATCTGGCTCCTCTCAATGCGGAGGAGCAGCGGTTCTACTCCGAGTCTCTCCCGGATGACAGAGCTCCTCACCCTATCTCTAAGGGAGAGCCCAGCCATCGTGCGGCGAAAACTCATTTCGGCCGCTTGTACCCGCCATCTTGTCCTTTTGGTCACTACCCAAAGCTCATGACCATAGGTGAGGGTAGGAACGTAGATCGACCGGTAAATCGAGAGCTTTGCCTTTCGGCTCAGCTCTCTTTTCACCGCGACAGACCGGTGCAGAGTCCGCATCACTGCAGACGCCGCACCAATCCGCCTGTCCATCTCGCGTTCCATCCTTCACTCGTGAACAAGACCCCGAGGTACTTCAACTCCTCCACTTGGAGGCAGGACCTCATCCCCGACCCGGAGATGGCCCTCCACCCTTTCCCGGGCGAGAACCATGGACTCGGACTTGGAGGTGCTGATTCTCATCCCAGCCGCTTCGAGTTGAAGGTCACGGCTCGATGAAGCCAACAGGACCGCATCATCTTCAAAAAGCAGAGACCGATTCCTGCGGCCATTAAAGCAAAACCCTTCAACGTCCTGACTGCGCCTAGAAATTCTGCCCATGAAAGTAATGAACAGAATCGGTGCTGAAGCGTTCATGTCTCACTTAAGAATTGTGGATGATGGGCAATTTTTTTTTTAAATGCGGTTTTCTTGTGACAAAGGTTAGACTCACCATGCACTTCAACCGCTTTATTAAGCAGCAGAGAACACATGCAGTGAACATTCACACAGGAGCTACTGTTGTCCACTCTGCACACTGCCAACATCACACACGTCACTTCCCAACTCTTAAAGGCGCATACACATTTTCATGAACTTAGCAATTTTTATGCTTAATTTAGGCCAAGTTTTGCTTATGCATAAAAAAAGCTTATTCCACCCCAAAACAGCGATCACTTATTAATCAAAACCTTTTTAAATTAGCAGTCATTAAACGGTAATTTGTCTGAGCCTTCTCTTCTCTCGACAGGTGTTGGAGCTCCTTTGTCAGATCCTGCAGACTGATTCCCTGTCAGCGGTCCAGCAGTGGCTTCTGATGGCAGGCCAGAGGGGTAAACACGTCCTTGGGAAAAACCTAATCCTGACTCAAACGATCGTGCAATAGATCAAGTTGTATTTGATCACCCCTGCAACTCTGGAGTGTGGATCCCAACGCTCCATGTACTTACAGTATTTGAAAAATGCACACTCACTATCCACCAGCATTAGCCTGGAGTTTGTTTTTCCACGGAGAAGATTAGAACGTCGCTGTTTATGTGTGGCAGTGGGCTAGTCAGAATTACCCGGAGGCTGTGCACCGACCAAATGTGCACTTTAGCACATTTTAGCACTTTAGGGGAAAATATGTTAGAGTCTGTCTGTGTAGCACCCGAGAAGGTTTGCACACACACGCAGCTATGGGGCAAACAAAGGGAGACGGGTCACACACACAATGAACACAATGAAACAAAACAACACAAACATGCAACAACTGTGGGGTTTTTAACTGCATATTCTTTCTTGAATAAAACAATGGCCCATATTATCAAAACTGATTATCATTCAGAAACAATTTGAGGTAGAGCCGTCCATCGCGCTATCGCGGTTTGAAATATTAATTAATAAATGATTGCCATTTGTAGACTGGTCTATTATTAGTCAAAACATATTGAAATGCAAGTGATATGTAGCATTCGGGTCACTAGGCGGCAGTAATGACACAAAACATTGACGAGACATCATTGCTTCAGTGGTTATCGGTTATTTTCTGTCATGAAAATGTTTTCTGTCACAGACATGTTTTTGCGTCCCTCAATTTGAAATATGCTTGAGAAACTATTGATACTACCGATCTATTTGTTTGTCTGTACCGTACAGACCGAACTCGGGAAAATGCAACAAAATGGAGAGCAGTGAAGCGTACAAGCGTATTCAAATGTCAAATTGTATGCTGAGTATGACAAATGTTGGCAGGTCTGCATTATACTGTATTAACATTGAAATCCGCCCTGCATCTCTCATACAGTAATTGAGAAGCACTGCATCACCTAAACACTTGAAGTCAGCCATAGCACGCCCAACATGATGGAGCAAAACAAAGTTTTTCTCCCGTTCCATGTGGAAGTGGTCAATTTTTGGCTTGTCAAGTTTAGAAGATATACATTTGGTTTGCTCACTAGCTTGTTAGCTGTCTCGAGTCCCTGACAAGAGTTGAGCAATGTGTTGTAAACAAATAGGAGTGTAAAGGTGACTATAGGCCTGTTATTTCACATCTACAGGGCTCTAATGACGTTAAAAACCGTATTCAGACAGTAATAAACAGGTTTTCTATGGTCTGGATTTTGTTGACTTTGGATTGAATCCTATATCCATTTAATGAATTAAACGAGGAACCACTGTAAATATTTACTAGTTAAAAAATGATTTAGTGTTTTTTATGTGCCAGAAAGGGGTCGAAGCCTGGTGGTTAGAGACCCTGTTTTAGTTCATTTGACCAATTTTACGCTTAATTTTAATTTAGGTGAAAATATGTAAAATATGCTTAATTATGCAATTTTGTTTTTTACCTACTAGGTGGCATTCAACTACAAGATAGCTATGATTTATTCATTATTATACTTTTGAAAAACTGCTAGAGTAAAGCTGCAAAATTAGGGATTACTGTATTGTACTGTGGAAAGAAATCTTGCAAGTATTAATTTCCAGGTTATTTCAGCTGTGGGTCACTTGAAAATACATAGAAATAGATGGATATTGATTCTAAGATCCACTTTTCCATTGAAGTTACAGACGAAGCAGCTCATTAAGGTATGTTTCCTCAGAGAAGGACCTGGTGATGGGGTTGATCAAGCAGGCGCTGGACAGCGTTGACCTTTCAGGTCGTCGGCAACCAAACTTGCAGCAGCTGCAGGAGTTTCATCCTGGCTTTTCCCCGGTAACTGTTGGGCCATGGAGGAAAAAAATGCAGACAGCGAGGTCGGTGGCATCAATCTTTCAACTTCAATGTTTTGTTGTTTTTACCTCTCCGTGATTACATTTGTGCAAATGCTTCCATAGACCAAACAGAAGATCCAGCAGTGACAAGCCAGGTAGAGTGCCTTGAAGTTCTTTAATATGCTTTTTCAAGCACATTATGATGATCGCTCTCAGGATTCATGCATTATTCGCATGAAAAATGTGGACGAAACGACCCGAGTTGCTTTGGTGATGGATTGCATAATCCTGCAAACCAACAAACCAAAGCAATAGATAACCTCCAGGCCTGCTGTGCGGGTTTGTATGCATGAATCATCATTTAGCCATCAATGCAGGCCACTTCACAATGTAGGGGAATGAGACAGTGTCTGCGTTGTGGTGAACATCCAATAATAAGGCTGTCTACTTACAACAAAATTGCATTCTACTGCGATGCTTTCTTTTGCAGAGATGATGGGGGACGCGCAGGTTCTTGAAATCCACGCTAAGGAGCAACAAGATAGCGAAAAGACTTCCCAAGAATGAACTGCAGCGCTTTCACAATGATACACGCCTTTCACTCCGACGCACTTCCAAAATATATCATACATGTGCATTTTGATCGGTTCCAGACAGTTACAAAAATAGTACCGTGTATTTCCTTCCTGCCCTCACAATGTGTCCTTCTATGGTTATCACCACACGTTTCCCCTTCAACACCATTCTCCACCACTTGGAGCATCTTGCCAAGAACAACATTGCTGTCGTTGAAATGTTTCCATTTGCAGGCTCCATAAAGCAGACAGGATTAAAAACACATGGGCACCAATGACACCCATGTCATGTAGTGAAACTGCGGAAAATGCAGACAATAGTGGTGTGCGTGATACCCACCAATACGATACAAGGGGCTGTATCGCCGATACCAAATACCCGTTTGGCAAAGCAACAGTCGGGGAATTAAATAATACACTAGCAGTATCAAATCCAACACCGCAATGGCATATTTTACGCTAAATTAGATGCTAACATGATGATAAAACGTTGACACCTAAATGATAACATGTACAAAATAAAAGTATACTTTATTCTGAAGTAGACAGGACTGACCCGGTTGCTACACTACTATACACTGAAAACGGATCACTAAAGAACCCAAATGGATACAGGGCTCTATGATTTACGCATCAGCAGAAATGGCCGATAAAAACATCAGCAAAAATGGGCAAAAAAGTTAGGAATTCCTCTCTCATGAAGCGTGAATGGAAGCTAGAATTGCTACTTTCATTTAGCAAAGCGTTTACCACTTGTTAATGCCGCTTGTTCACGCTGCACGCTGATGTTGTGCGAGTTCTGATGGAATAAGGATGAGGAGGTATGTTTAGTTTTGCTAAAAAAAAAAAAAGTAAAAAATAAGGAATTTAAAAATTAAAACAAGAAAAACTGTTTTTCTTGTTCTTTTTCATTTATTATGTTTATTATTTTTAGTATGTGTATTTATGTGTGTGTGTATATATACACACACACACACATATCTATATAGATATATATGTATATACATATATATATATCTTCTTCTTCTTTTCCTTTCGGCTTATCCCTTCAGGGGTCGCCACAGCGAATCAATTATCTCCATCTAACTCTGTCTTCTGTATCCTCTTCTCTTGCGCCAACTACCTTCATAAACCTCCTCTTTGGTCTTCCGCTAGGCCTCCTGCCTGGCAATTCAAAGCTCAGCAACCTTCTACCAATACATTCAAAATCCCCCCTACCCCATTTCTCTTCCTATCTACACCATGATAGAACAGCTTGAACCCTGCTCCTAAGCTTCTAGCCTTGCTACCATTCCACCTGGTCTCCTGGACACACAATATGTTTACCTTCCTCCTCTGCATCATGTCAACTAATTCTCTACCTTTTCCTCTCGTAGTTCCAACATTCAAAGTCCCAACTCTTAGTTTAGACTCTTAGTATTCCTCTTCTCTCTCCTCCTACGGACACACCTTCCTCCTCTCCTACTTCGGCCAACAGTAATCCAGTTTCCACCGGCACCCTGTCGGTGAACAGCACCGGTGGCGGGCGTTGTTACCCCGGGCCACGCCCGATCCCGTTTGGAAGTCATTTGTTTTACGTCGGATGCCCTTCCTGACACAACCCTCTGTATTTATCCGGGCTTGGGACCGGCACAATAAGACACCGGCTTGTGCCCCGTTGCGGCTACATTATATATATATATCTATACGTGTGTATATACTGTGTGTGTATATATATATATATACTGTATATAGGTTGGTTTGCTTTTCCCCTTTTCCTGTCTTTTTGCCCATTTTGGCTCCCTCACTGTTCTGGTTGTTGATGATATTGTGGTTATAAATTGATATGTGGTTATCATGGTTGTTATTGTTTATATTATAAGCAATAACAACAAAACCACAAATATTGTTCAAATATGTTTGTTAGGTTCTTCTGCACCCTATTTTTGGTCCTCCACCCCGTTCTTTCATGTCAGATTCGGCATCGAAATGTGGTTCAACTCAATTCATAATAAAGATAGTAAAATATCGAGGGACCGGGGGTTTGGGCTGCCGTCAAGCTAAAGAAGGAATCCTATCAAGCATAGATGGCTTGCGGGACTCCCAAAGCAGCTGACAGGAATTTCTCGAGGTTCTGGATGTTGGAGGACTGTCTTGGCCTCTGGACTGGCAGACCAGGGTGGTGGTCCCCATTTTTAAAAAGGGGGACCCGAGGGTGTGTTCCAATTATAGGGGGATCACACTCCTCAGCCTCCCTGGGAAAGTTTCCTCCAGGGTGCTGGAAAGAAGGGTAAGACCGTTAGTCGAACCTCGGCTACAGAACCTGCAATGTGGTTTTCGTCCCAGTCGCGGAACACTGGACCAGCTCTACAGCCTTGCAAGGGTACTTGGAGGGTATGTGGGAGTTTGCCCAACCGGTCTACATGTGCTTTGTAGACCTGGAAAAGGCATTCAATCGTGTCCCTCGTGGTGTCCTGTGGGGGGTGCTCCGGGAGTACGGGATTGGTGGCCCGCTACTACGTGGCATTCGGTCCTTGTACAATCGAAGCAGGAGCCTGGTTGGCATTGCCAGCAGTAAGTCCAGCTTGTTTCCGGTGAACGTTGGCCTCCGCCAAGGCTGCCCTTTGTCACCGATTCTGTTCATAATCTTCATGGACTGAATTTCTAGGCGCAGTCAAGGTGTTGAGGGAGTCCAGCTTGGTGACCTTAGGATCTCGTCTCTGCTATTTGCAGACGATGTGGTCCTTATGGCTTCATCAGGCTGTGACCTTCAGCGTTTACTGGAGCGGTTTGCAGCTGAGTGTGAAGTTTCTGGGATGAGACTCAGCACCTCCAAATCCGAGGCCACGGTTCTCAGTCGGAAACGGGTGGACTGTACCCTCCGGGTTGGGAGTGAGGTCTTGCCTCAGGTGGAGGAGTTCAAGTATCTCGGGTTCTTGTTCACGAGTGAGGGAAGGTTGGAGCGTGAGATCGACAGACGGATCGGTGCAGCATCTGCAGTAATGCGGTCGCTGTACCGGACCGTCGTGGTGAAGAGAGACCTGAGCCGGAGGGCAAATCTCTCTGTTTACCGATGGATCTACGTTCCCACCCTCACCTATGGTCATGAGTTATGGGTCATGACTGAAAGAACGAGATCGCGGATACAAGCGGCGGAAATGAGTTTTCTCTGTAGGCTGAGGAGCTCGGCCATCCGGGAGGAGCTCAGAGTAGAGCCGCTGCTCCTTCACATTGAGAGGAGTCAGGTGAGGTGTTTCGGGCATGCCCAGCCGGGAGAAGGCCCCAGGGAAGACCTAGGTCACGTTTGAGGGACTATGTCTCACAGCTGGCCTGGGAACGCCTTGGTGTCCTCCCGGTGGAGCTGGAAGAGGTTGCCGGAGACCGGGAAGTCTGGACTTCCCTACTGAGACTGCTGAACCCCGCGACCCATACCCGGATAAGCGGAAGAAAATGCATTGGAATGGAAAACATCAAGGGAGCATTTAATAGATTATGAAGTTTCTCTTGGCAAAGCAATTTTGCTCAGCACTTAAAGGCAGCGTGACTCCCATTCAGCTGTTATGATGCTGGACAAGACACCCCAAAAAATAAAATTAAACATAAATTAAAACAGAATTTGCGAAATGGGTTTCTTAGGATCATATGGATATCATGAAAGGTGGAAGGAAAAGAAGTGCTTGCCTGCTTATCAACAGAATGACGCTCAAATTATTGAATGTATTGTATGTGTCATGTATTTCATTCTATATGCTTCCCTCTACCCACAAAAAAATGCGTCAGAATACTGTAACATTCCGGCGTGAACGGCGTTTGGGTTCCTCCGCCCCCGGCCAGCAGGTGAAGTTCAGCGTTGGCGTCACGAGGCCTTGTGTGCAAGGACACCTGTTGGCCGCGGCGCCGATAAGAGACAGCTGCTTGTAAGCGGCTCGGTCACGCTTGCACACTGACACAGAAACCTGGAAAGCTCTTACTCGGGCCGTCGCAAACAACAGGTCAACTCAAATGTCCCTAAAAGTGGCGCAAATTGGCGTTTAACCGTAAACGTTCCGCAATAAAGGCATGCATGCAGCAGATCAGCGAGCGATACAGTCCATTCGATATGTAAATAGCATGTAGCTGACAGCTGGCTGGTGACCAAGCCAGGGTGTACCCCGCCTGACACCCAAAGTCAGCTGGGATAGGCTCCAGCATACTCGCGACCCTAATGAGGATAAGCGGTATAGAAAAAATGGATGGATGGATGGATGGATGTAGCTGACTGCAACAATTAATCGATAATATTTTTGTATTCAATTAATGTATTTTGGGGGGGGGTGTGCGATATTGGCTTCTTTGCCGGTATTGGTATGCCGATACTGTCCAGTTCTCAATTTCCGATTCCGATATCAGCCGTTACCGAGATGTGTAACATCACATATCTCCTGTCATGGAATGAACACATATCTGTTGTGAATCCAATGGATTGTACAATATGGTGAAACATGTGAGAAGTACTTTAAACAGGCCAGGACAAAGCGTGTGAACATTAAAATCTATACAGCATTTTTTGAAATCATTTTCCATAATAGGAAAAAAAAACCTGATACCGATATCTACCGTTGTTCCATTTTTATAGCAATATGGGCCGATATTATTAGACATCACTAGTTTCTTTATTCAAACATCAGCCTCTCAAATGAGAATATTTTATACATTTCCTGAGTCACCCGTAAAAGCAGACCTACTGTATTGTCTTAGTTTTAGCCAAAACAAGATATTCACACACATCAGCTTTGGCTTAGGAAAAGAAAACAAGTGATTGACATGTTTGCCTCTTTTGTGACATGTTGCAAACCAAATCATTAACTGTTGGTGTTCGTATTGATTTTTGTGGGTCTAAGGCAGGGGTGTCCAAAGTACAGCCGATGGCTGTTTTTTTTAATTATTGGCCCACGGGTATGTTCTAAAATTATACTGTAAAAAGAAAGGGAAAAAAAAACAGCAAAAATGGAAAAATGAGCAGTAATTTTACAAGAACAACAAGTCAACGTAGAGGCACAGAGAAAACAGTTGAAATCGAATGAGGAAAAAGTTGCCATTTTACAAGAATTACATTGTAATATTATGAGGAACAATATTTATGTGAAGTGGTACTATTAACTAACAAAAGACAGTTCTAAGTTTTGGAAAATTAGGTTGTAGAAAAAGTTATAATATTACAAGAATAAAGTCAAAACATTAAAAGAAAAAGTAATGTGGAGTTTGCATGTCTCCCCCCTTTCTTTAAGTACTCCGGCTTCCTCCCACGTTCCAAAAATATGCATATTAGGTTCATCGGCGACTCTAAATTGTCCATAGGTATGAGTGTGTGTGAATGATTATGTATATATGTAATTATGACTAGCCACCAGTCCTGGGTGTAGCCCGCTGGAATAGACTCCCAGACCCTAGTGAGGATAAGCAGCATAGAAAATGGACGGATGAAATGAAATGCTGTAGAAACGGTTGAGTAATGATGGAAAGGAGCCTCCTCGGTGTCCTTTGCTCTGCCACAGATGTCAGGCTGTCCAGTTCAGTGCCAATGACAGAGCCTGCCTTCCTCACCAGTTTGTCCAGGCATGTAGCAGCCCTTGCCTAAGGGCACAGGGAAAGTTTATTTCCTCCCACTGTGGCGCACCTGGTGTTCCTCTTAGGTCTCCCATCCAAGTACTGACCAGGCCCTGCCCTGCTTAGCTTCTGACATCTGACGGGATCAGACTTTGACAGGCAGGTTTGGCCACCAAAATATCTCTGTTTGAAATACCCACAGTTTAGTTTAGGATAGTGTTTATTTAAGCGTCTAACAATGAAAAATGCTACTACGCTTGGAATCTTTTGAATCCGTTCAGAAATGTAGGAGGAGTTAGCGGACAAAAAACTGGGGAAAAAGAATATTATGTGTGTGTGAATGCCTGGTGAGCATGAAGACAATGAATTCATAATATTATGAGGCACCATAATGTCATTTTACCAAAACAAAGCAAAACTAATTGTAATAAAAATGTAATTTTGGTACAAGTTGGTTGAGGGAAAACTTATATAATTTTTCTAGCACAAAGTCAAAACATCCACACCCAGCATGAATTGCGTGAGGACAGTGTACATAGAAATAGAAGAAACAGGCGTAATTTTACGAGAATAAGTAAAAATATTAAGAGCAATATATTTGAAAAGGTTGCAATTTTACAAGAATAAACTGGTAATATGGTGAGAAAAAGTCATGTCATTTTAGTTGCATGGTTGAAATATTAAGAGCAAAGCCCGTAGTCCATCCATTTTCCATACCGCTTATCCTCGCGGGTATGCTGGAGCCTATCCCAGCTGACCTTGGGCAGGAGGCGGGGTGCACCCTGGACTGGTTGCCAGCCCATCGCAGGGCAGACATACAAACATTCACACTCTCATGGACAATTTAGAGCGGCCAATTAACCTAACGTGCATGTTTTTGGAATGTGGGAGGAAAGCGGAGTACCCGAAGAAAACACCGTAGTTCATACTAATAATAGGCTTTTTCACCAATATCACCAACATGAGCAGCATTGTTTTCTTGAAATATAATATATATATGTTACTTTACAAAATATCACCCCCTGGTCTGGGCCGTACCTGAGTAAGCGCCCACTTTGCTCTCTAGTGCAATAACCTAACAGCTCTAATTGAAGTACCTACAGTCTACAAAACAAACATTTGGCCTTCAGAGACAGACCAGAGCTAATCTTTTCCCGCCCGGCACCTTATCAGCAGAGCGCGTCCTTCGAGGGTCCGAATAAAGAAGAGCGGAGAGACGCGGCAGACGGACGGACACCATGCTGCCTGCCGTCATCAAGCTGTGCTGTGGAATCTCCTACCCGCACCTGAGGAGTCTGGCAGGTGAGCAGCGCTTGGTTTGCGAACACGCCGACGGCATCAAGCGGAATGTGAAGCCAGATCTGGGCGGGATCGGCTCGGTACTCAGTGAGCTGCATGTTGTATTTTAAAGCACGTGCACCAGTCAGCTATGGCGAGGGAATGTTTAGCAAAATATTCAGCAGAAATATCTTTTCTTTTACTACAGAACTTCCTACTCTGGTTGTTGTTTAGCTCTGGACATTGTACTCACTTTACCTCCAAATGTTGGGCAGAAACTGCCAAAAGTATATCCTGGCTGTCACCTCCAAAGCGCTCATATTTCACGTTTGCATTAGAAGACGGCAGTTCAAAGAAACCATCCGCTAACATAACTAGCGTTAGCTTCCAAAACAACGAGTTATAAAACCCAGTAAGTGTTTGTAACCTTGACAAAAAAACAGCAAAAAAAGAGAGAAAAACATCACAGAATTACTTTTACACAATTCATTCACAGAAAAGATTAGACAAAAAACTCTAGCTAGCGTGCTAGCTAGTTTACCCACAATCCTTTGTGGGTAAGCTAGCTAGCTTGCTAGCTAGCTAGCTTACCCACAATCCTTTGTGGATACTCGCACTCCTGACTGAAGGTGGATCACTTTTGTCCCAATTTGTTTGATTTGACACGACATTTATGCTTTTACGTTTGACAAAGTGCCTTCTAACGGTTGAAAAGCTTGTATTTGTTCAACCTCGCAGTGGCGCATGGCTAGCACAGAATATGAGGCGGTTGGGATTCTGCCTAGCAACAAGCATAGAAATATTGAAACCCTGATACCGCCACAGCAGGGGGTAGGGAACCTGTGGCTCGGGAGCCACATGCGGCTCGTTTCATGACCACATTTGGCTCTCAGACCTTTCTTAACACCGCAGCATTTATTTTTTTTAATTGGGGTTTTACTTAAAATATATGTAAAATATCTTGCTTTACAGCAGGGGTGTTCAAAGTGTGGTCTGGGCGATTTATTCGCTTGCGGCACAATCTAAAAATAGAATTTAACAAGAAACTTTAAGGAAACAGCAAAAATGAACAGTAATTTTACCAAAGAAAAGGGCAAAATATTTGGAGATAACCAAAAATTTGTCATTTTTGGAAAATTAGGTTGTGGAAAAGGTTGTAATATTAGGAGAATAAAGTCCAAACACTACAGGAATAAAGTCATAATTTTGAGAAAAATTAAAAAAAAATTGCTGTAATTTTACAAGACAGCAAAAATATTAAGAGAAAGTCACAATTTTACGAGTACAAATTTGTAATATTATGAGTAAAAACAGTGTCATTTTAGTAAAATCATTCATTTTTATTTTTTAAAATGTTGCAATATTAAGAAACAAACAAAACAATATAAAGTCCTAATATTACAATTAAAAACATCATTTTTGTTTTATATTGTTTTGTGTAATTTTTTTTGCTGACATTTTAAAGTAAAACATGGCAGGGATCACAGTGTTAAAAAAAACTTCTCAGCACTTCCATCCATCCAATTCAGAGACCTACTCTCTAAAATTGTTGGCACACTTTTAGTTGCATATTTTAGATATCTACATTTTTGTTTTGCTTATGTTTCATGGTGAATACTAACAGTAATTGGAATTGTGAAGAAAAGAAAAAAGTGAACGATGTCATAGCAAAACAAAACATAATCTTGATAATATGATAACTTACTAAATGCATGGCTCTTACCATATGTCTGAATCTCCTACTAGCATGTTTTTTGTAATGGAACATAGGTCAGCTGGAAATGACGCATAGCTGTCTCTCTCATCTAAACATCCAAAATCCTTTTTTTCCCTGCAGGACTTCAACGCACAGCCATGGCGGTCCTTGGCCAGGAGCTCTCTCAACTGCAGCAATGGGGACATGTCACATGGCGCCTGAAGACGCTTGCCGCTTTAAGCTATGACGGTATATACAAAGAAGCAAACTAAATAGGGGGTCACTGCTGAAAAATAATTGTGCAATCTTTCTCAGGACCCCAACGAGTCAACGCCGACCCCTTAGCAGCAAGAGGCAAGCAACAGTTGTTTGTGCGGCTCGGCCGCGAGGCAATGGCGAAGGCTCTGAGCGTGCTGGAGCAGAAAGATGGATGGAAAGTGGAGATTTCTGAGGTAGTATGCGAGTGTTTGAAGTTTGTAAATGTCATTCACAACGAGATTTTGTTGTTTTGCTGAAATAATAAAAAGAATAACTTTCATATTAATGTTCATAACAATTATAAACAATACACATGATTTGTTAGCGGAGTAAAGACCATAAAATGTATGCAAATTTAGCAACATTTCCACGCAACACCATGCATCCTTTACTATGTTCAGGTTCAAAACACGATTTATATTTTTAGCGTTTATTTTATCCATCCATTTTCTGTGCCGATTATCCTCTCTAGGGTTAAAGGGGTATGCTGGAGCCTATCCCAGCTGACTTCAGGTGAAAGGGGGGGTACACCCTGGAACTGGTCGCAAGCCAAAGGCTTATATTGATATAGACAAACAACCATTCACACTCACATTCATAGCCAAGGACAATTTAGAGTCGCAAATTAGCCCAAAACTGTGCGGCCAACATGCTAACCACTCGGTCACTGTGCGGCATTATTTAGTGTATCGTTTATTAATATCATTCAAATTGTTAAAGTAGTAAACCATTGACATTTTTGGATGAAATGTCAATTAAACTGCATAGATAAACCAAGTACATCAATAATTTATTATTTGATTATTCAAACTGAATGAAATAAATTAACTACACTATTTAACATAATAAACCTGTTAAATAACTCAATCAATCTACACTAGAAAATGAATTTTGAACCAACTGAAGTTTTCTAGAAAGTTTTCTGCTTAATTTTATTTTTTGTTTGCAAATCAAATTTTTAAAAGTAATTCTTGTGGAGTCCTACGGACATTTTCTCCAAAATGTACAGTAGTGTTCAAAATAATAGCAATCCAATATGACTAACCAGATTAATCACCATTTTTATTGCTACATGGCAAACTAGTTACCAGTAGGTGCAGTAGATTCTCAGAAAACCAACCCAGACAGCCTTAAGAACATGCTGGGTCTTGTTTGTTTTCTGAGACTGGTAACTTGTTTGCTAAGTCGCAATAAAAATAAACTAATAACAGTGATTAATCGGGTTAGTCACATTGAACTGCTATTATTCCTGTGTCTTTGTGTTGATGTTCTCCTGGTTGTTGTGGCCTTCAGAGCAACGGAGATGTGATCTACAGCAAAGTGGTAAAAGGTTCCAGGAAGGTGTTCCGGCTTGAGGCGGTCCTGGATGCCAACCTGGAAGAGCTCTATGACATCCTGTTTGCTAGAGTGGAGGAGATGCACCAGTGGAACCCAAACATTCAGCATGTCAAAGTAAGCAAGCAAACCAATCCAGCATTCATCCCATTTCGAGCATCACGTGTCAAAATGTGAGCAAAGGCCTCCCGTCCTAGGTTCTCAAGCGAGTCGGGCCGGAAACAATGGTCACGCACGAGGTGTCGGCACAGGCGGCGGGGAATCTGATCGGTCAGAGAGACTTCCTGAGCGTGAGGCACAGCTGCAAGAAAAAGTCCCGCATTTATCTGGGAGGGGGCGCCATTCAGCTGGATGCCTTCCCACCACTGGCGGGCTTTGTCAGGTACGCTAGCATGCTAATGTTTCATGAGTAGTTCCTTTAAACAGCATCTTTGACTTTTTTCAAAATATATTTAGTTTGTAAAAAAAAAAAATCTAAAGAAAAGGGGTGTCCAAAGTGCGATCAGCAGTTTGTTTTTTATTGGCCCGAGGCGCATTGAGAGAGAGAGAAAGATTTTTTAAAAGCATTTTTACACAATTCAAAAATACATAAACATAATAAGATATAAACAGTAACATTATTATTCATACTGATAGTAAATTCATACCATTATCAGGATTATCGCATATTTTGTTTTATTCATATATTATTTTAATTATTGTAATTATGACTTTAGTAGGAAAAGTGCAGTTGTTTGGGCAAACATTAATGGAAAGTACTGTTTTTTTACTACTTGTTATAGTTATTATTATAATATTATTACCACAATAATTAAGAGTTATTATTGTCAAATTTAAATTAGTATTACCCAATTTTGTATGCAAACATTAATAATACATTTTATTCATTGCATAATTATTGTTAATTATATCGATTGATCGATTCAATTATTGAATGCTGTCTTTTAATGAAGGCTGTAATTTTTTGAATTTACAATTTTTTTTAATTATTTCAATTATTTCTAATAATTACATTTCATTTTGATTATTAAAATTATTCGATTAGTATTTTTGGGACTAAGTATACGCAGAATATATAATTTATTTCTATTTTTGTATATAGTGAATAATGAATGTGAGTTTCTACTTTAATCTATCAATCACTCAATCAAGCCAGCATTCAAAAATGGAATCAATCTATCAATATAATTAATATTATTATGCGATAAAAAATGTATTATTAATTTTTGCATACAAAATTGGGTAATAATAACTACAGTAATAACCCCATAAATCCACTCAGCGTGACCTGTGCTTTTGTCACTTGACAAAACGCAAACACGCTTCAGCTTTGCTTGGAATTGATCTCATTAGCGATTCGATGCCCACAGAGCGGAGGACGGGCCCACATGCATCGTCATTGAGGCGCTGGGCGACGGTTCGGCCCAAAGGAGTCGCCTCACGTGGCTCCTCAACATGGACGTGAAGGTATGTATGACGTAATAACAATATCCTTCATTCTAGATGTATAACTGGAAAGAGATGGTGGTGTCTCTTGGTGTAGGGCTGGCTTCCAAAGACAGTTGTCAATCAGGCCTTGCCCCGAGCTCAGCTGGATTTCACAAGGCACCTTCGCAGGCGCCTCGGAGCGGGCGCCGCCTTGGGCTGAGAGCCTCGATGTGGCGGCGAAGGCCTTTTAGAAGACAGAAAACGAGGAACGCTCAGCAGGGAGTGAAGGCGGCACAGAGCAGCAGCAGCAGGAGGAGGACTTTCAAATAGGAAATTGTAATGTGCCAGTTATCAAGATGGCCTGACAGTAAGAAAATGGCCATCACGTCACAGCTGGAATCAGACGTCAATAAAGTGCTTGCACGTACCTCTAGGCCTTGTTCATTTTTAAGCTCGCTGCAGCTTCACTTCACGCACCCCCGTCCCCTAACAAATAACATTTGTGAGGTATTATAACACATAACAATCTTTTTTAAAGGTATTTTTGGCTCTATATTTATTTGATATTTTTTCACTTCAAAATAATTAGTAGAAGAAATATTTGGCTCCGAAAACCCAATGTGCTAAATAGAGATTTTTGACATTTTAGCATTATGTACCATTTTTAGCTCATTTTGCAATACACTGTGTTTAGACTATATATACACATATTAATTCTATTTAGCTATATACAGTATTTCGACCGTATTTGACTATATGCAACATTACTCCCTCGTTTATCGCGGTTTATTGCTTCAAGACCTAACCATGATAAGTGAAGTAGCATTCTTTGTTAATAAACAGAATATTTTCGTAGCTAGAGCACAGCAAACCTGTTTATGACTTTATAGGTACTGCTTTGATTTTGACATTATCCAATAACATCACTTTTTTTGCAGGGACCAAAGATTGCTAGCGCTAGCATAGCAAACTAACGCTAGCACGGCAAGCTAACGCAAGCACGGCAGGCTAACGCAGGCGCGGTAGGCTAACGCTGGGGCGGCAATCTTACGCTGGCACGGCAGGCTAACGCAGGCACGGCAAGCTAACACGGCAGGCTAACGCTAACACGGCAAGCTAACGCTGGGACGGCAGGCTTACGGTGGCACGGCAGGCTAATGCAGGCACGGCAAGCTAACGCTAACGCTAGCACGGCAATCTTACGCTGGGACGGCAAGCTAACGCTAGCACGGCAAGCTAACAAGCTAACCGGTTAGCCTCCCCAATTTACTCATTCCTAATTTAAAAATAAGAGTTACAAACGGAGTGTGGAAGGAGGACAAAGAAGACAAAAAGTTGCCACTTCCAGGCGAAATGAGAACCTTTTGTCACCCGATAACAGCCATGGCGTGCAATGTGAAATGTAATATCATCTAACGTCCTTTTTCATAACATTGTTGCTGTTTAGTGAGCACAATACGGCATATGTTTTGCCCGGTAGGCCATAGTAAACCACAAAACAACAATCATCAATATTGCAACCGCATTATACACACAACTTATTCACCCTATTCAGCTCTCCTCCTGATTTTCACCCTATTTGGCTGCATGCACAAATTTGCTCATACTGTGTACAGCAGGGGTAGGGAAGCTGTGGCTCGGGAGCCACAAGTGGCTCTTTTGATGACCATAAATGGCTCTCAAACATTTCCCAACACCGTAACGTTTACACCTTTGTTTTTTTCTTAAAATATAGGCAACGTATCTTGCTTTATAACAGGGGTGTTCAAAGTGCGTCCGAGTGAACTCAATCCAAAAATACAATTTAACAAAAAGGAAACAGGACAAATGGGAAAATCTGCAGTAATTTTGCAGAAATAAAGTAAAAATAAATTCAAAATATTAGAAGAATATATACATAGATGTATGTATACATGTTAGATGTATACATCTATGTATACATAGAATATATCCATATACATACTGTATGTATATGGATATATATACAGTTTTAATATATAAAGTCTTCTATTAGAATTAAATATATAATATTTGTTTTGTAATGTATAATGTTGTTTGCTTACATTTTAATTAAAACATGACAATCTTCTCAGCACTTTAATCCATCCAATTCAGAGAATAATGACTAATTATTAAAGTAATTACTTGCTAAAAAAATGCACACTTTTAGTTGTAATCATTGTTCAAAAATATGATATGGCTCTCACGGAAATACATTTGAAAATATATGGCTTTCATAGCTCTCTTAGCCCGAAAGGTTCCCGACCCCTTGTATAAAGCTACAGCATTTAGACATTATTTGGCGACATACTGCATCTGTCATTTAATGCATAAACCGTACAATTTCAACATTGAATTTATATACATTATGACTTTTTAGCAATATACAACCTTTTGACTTTTTTTTTTTTGCTTTGTACATTATGACCTTTGCGATATACAAATGATGATTATTTGTCTGTACCAGGGGGTCGGCAACCTTTTGCATCAAAAGAGCCATTTTCCACCAAATGAAAACCCACTTGGGGCCACAAAACCTATTTGACCACTACAGTGAGGGTAACGCTATTAAATAGTGCCCTTAAAAGTATTGTCACATTCATTTTCTGTCTATACAATTTACAGTAACCATTTGTTCATCACAGTTAATTGGTTTCAGACCCGACTGTGATGAGTAAATTTCCACAAAATAGAATTCCTTTCTATAAATATAAATGTTTTCATCGTTAGAGCATAGAACAACTGTTTATAACTTTCTTAAATACAGTTTGTAACATTATTAGAGCCCTCTAAATATGCAATAACACCCCTACAGCCACCTTTACACTCATATTACCCAATATAGTAGACATAATAAGAGAAAGTGAGACATTTAAGACATAAATAAGACAGTGCTTGTGTGTGTTATACAGTAAGTGTGTTTCCTTGGGGAGCGGAATGGTTGGTGGACAGGAAGTGAGAGTTGAGTTTTAGTTTTGTGTGAGTTATCATCGCAACAGTAGCTTGTGTTTTAAGGGATTATTGTGCCTGATCATGCAAACTTGCAATAAAAGCCTACATTTTAGATTATGTAGCAATTTTTATGTTTCAAAATGCTTATTTAGAGACAAAAAGATGGAACACATGCTAAAATATGCATTTTTTACTAATAATAATAACTCAACCACAAAACAAAATTAATAAATATATTTAATAAATCATGCTGTTTTGTGGTTTTGAAAAACCTATCAGTTTTTCAAAATAACTGTATTTTTGAAAGAGAGAGCATTTTAGCAGCAATTAATCCATAGAAACTTTTTCATGTCCAACACCACAAAATATTAAACCAATAACATAAATCTCATTGGGTTTTTTCAGACACTTTTTTTTTTTTTACTGTTCTCCGTTCCCCTTAAAAATTCAATAAATATTAACATTTAAAGCTTTCATCACCAATGTATATACAAAAACTATACAATAAACATGGCGTTATAAACTGCAAGGCGGGAATGGCATCACAATACCAGCAACTGCACTTCCGACTGTTGTCACACACGCACACACGGCAGCGCACACGCGCACACTCATGTCGTCATTATTAGTTTTCCTTTTTCCTAATGGGGGAATTTACATTATGTACATTATTATCATAAAAATAGATGTCAGTTAGAAAAAGAAATAATATAATGTTGGTTTTAAAGCATAAGTGATCTTCCACCGAGGCAGGCGTGTACCTCTAAAAAAACTTTTTGGATAAACATGCGTTTGACATCAAACGTCCGTAAATGACCTCGGTGGGATACGCCAGCCTCCACAGTCCCACGTGTTCACGACGCGAGTTCACTAGTAGTTCTGATGCACTTGTAGAGGAAAAACAGCAACAACCATAACCAGAGGCAAACACAAAAGAGGCGATGCAGTCGTCACATTATTTTTGCTTTCAGTTTACAGCACCTTTGCGTTTTTTTGTCTTTCAAGCGCCAAGGACCGAGCTCGAGCCCCGCTCCTTCGGCAGTCGGATGAGGTAATCGCCCGTCTGCTCACTGGAGAAATGTGAGATTTGCATCATCGCTACGCTGCTTTGTGAGTGGAGGATTCCCTCTCGGATCCTAAATGGTCCCTTTTTGACTTTGCGGCGAGCAGGCCTAAAGTGCTGTCGGGCCTGAGCTCCTTGGAGGCATCGGCTGTTGGCGGTGCCGGAGGTAGAAGAGTGTTGACGGTGGTACCCCGGGAGAGGGCGCTGCCGCCCGTGGACACAGGCGCAACGGTGGTCGACGGCATGGTGTTAGTGGTGGGTGGCAGTCGTCTGCTGGCGCTTTTAGTGGTTTGCAATGGATTCTGTGTGGCAGTGGGTTCAGAAGACTGGAGGGAGGTCAAGTAGGAAGGTGTGGATGTCTGTGGTTCCTCTGAGGTGGGAGCTGGACTGGCGAGGTTCTTGTTGCAAGACTCGCAACAAAGCTTATTATATCCAGGGATGGAACAATAGCGAGCCAGAACCTCCATTTGACAGAAAATTGATTTATCTCCCTGGCATGCCTCATCTAGGAAGAGCAAGAGGGAGGAGATTAGGAGGAACTGGGTTAAAAGACCTTACTAGAGTAAATAAGACTGATTTTCTGGCGAGACTTACTTGAGGAGACTTTAATAACAGGGTTGCTAGGAGCTCTTTGGTGTAAGGCTTCGTCTTTGATAGTGGAGTTGTCCATGCTGAGAGGGGACACTGGTTTTCCTGCAGAGGCAGAATGCATTCATTCATTCATTCATTCATTTTCTATGCCGCTTATCCTCATTAGGGTCTCGGGGTTGCTGGAGCCTATCCCAGCAGACTTTGGGCGAGAGGCGGGGTACACCCTGGACTGGTCGCCAGTCAATCGCAGGGCACATATAGACAAACAACCAGTCACACTCACATTTACACTCTAATGGACAATTTAGAGTCGCCAATCAATTAACCTAACATGCATGCAGTGTTGGTCAAAGTCTGCCAAAAGGGGCAGATTTCATCATAATGGCACCTCACCATCAAAAAAGGGTGGATTGTTTTTCTTATAAGAAAAGTTTATATTTTATGAAAAACGTACCTAATCAACTGAAGCAGAGCCCAATTTAAGCTACTTTGGATATCTGACAATTATGTCATAATACACTTGAATGAACTCAGCTGCATCTTTGAACCAACCCACTGGTATAACCCTAATATTTTAATGAATACAAAGATAGTCAAATGGAATACATGGAAAGATAGAGGTATTGGTAGACTTCATCATAAGAACTCATTTAAACCATTCAGTGAATTAGCTGCTCGATATAATATACCCAGAAGTTTTTCAAATGTTAAACTACATCTCCTTATATCTCCATGCAATAAAAATGTATAACCCTTGAAAGTATAACTTGTAACAATTGTGAATTTGAAGATATACTGAGGCTCTATGTAAGATCCTAGAGTCTTACTCTAGAGTTTTACCTAGAGTCTTACCACGTTCTAGACCGCAGGGATGTCAAACTCGTGACACGGAGGGCCAAGACACTGCAGGTTTTCATTCCAGCTGGTCACTAAAGCGGGTGCTTTAATTGATGAGCTCTTTACCTCAAATTGTAGGAGGTGGTCATCATTAAAATAACCTGCTGTACTGACCGGCTGGAAAGAAAAACTGCAGTGTCTCAGCCCTCCATGGCACGAGTTTGACACCCCAGTAATCTAGAGTCTTACTCTAGGGTCCTACCTATAGTCTTACCTAGAGCCTAAGACTCTAAAGTCTTTCCCTAGAGTGCCTTGGGTCTTACCTGGAGAAAAGCTGTTGACATTAAACAGCACTGTATGCACGCTTGCCACAAAGTCAAAAAGGGACTATCTAGCATTTAGTAGATGGCAAGACTCTAGGGTCCTACCTAAAAAAGCTGTTCTAGATGGTCTCGGACCAGTGGTTGATTTGATCCACGCTCAAGTTTGATTACTGTGTGCACACAAGGAACCCCAGGGACTTCATTCATTCATTCATTTTCTGTACCGCTTATCCTCATTAGGGTCACGGGGGTGCTGGAGCCTATCCCAGCTGTCTTTGGGCGAGAGGCGGGGTACACCCTGGACTGGTCGCCAGTCAATCGCAGGGCACATATAGACAAACAACCATTCACACTCACATTTACACTCTAATGGACAATTTAGAGTCGCCAATTAACCTAACATGCATGTTTTTGGAATGTGGGAGGAAACCGGAGTACCCAGAGAAAACCCACACACGCACGGGGAGAACATGCAAACTCCACACAGAGATGCCCAACGGAGATTTGAACCCTGGTCTTCCAGATCTCCTGACTGTGTGGCCAATGTGCTAACCACTCAGCCACCGTGCGGCCCCCAGGGACTTGCCTAGGGAAAATGTGTTGTAAAGGATCGTGAACCAGTGGTTGATCTGATCAGTAACCAAATTTGATTATGAGTGCACACCAGACCAAACAAACTGAACCAGAGTTGGTGACTCTAATGTTGAAGTCGCAAAAATGCTGACTTCGCTTTTGCGGGTTAGCTTCGTTTGCTCGCAATGTCCTGTTAAAGGGAACCCATGTACTTCCTGCTAGAATGTCCTTATCACTGTCAGCCTGTTTAAATAATATCGTATACATCAAATGGACCGTACTAAATCCTGAAACCATGTACAGTCGGGTAATTGGTTCCAGACCTAACAAAACTGTTAACCCCTGTGGGATGAGTTCAAAAGGCTTTGGAAGACAGTACCAGTCAAAACTGTGGACACAATTTCATGTGTCATTGACAAGGTGTCTCTAAAAGCTCCTGTCCTTGTCATGCAGATACCGTCGGTATATCCAATGACTAAAAATCTGTTGCAGAGTCCTGGCCGTTTTGACTGGTGGTGATCTTGTTTTTCCAGCAAAAACTTTATACACATGCGCTTGTCACCCCAAAAAGATGGATACCAAATTTTGAGGTGATACACCTCAACACTTTAAAGTTACAGTGCTTGTTTGGTAGAGCTGTGTGAGAAATTTCAAGTCTCTCCGACATATTGGGGTTAAATACCAGTGCCACCATGTGGTATATTTAAATAATAGCACATACAACATTGTAGGCGTGCATGTTTGGACACATTTCAACCATTTTGCGTGCCTCAAACGCCTCGGGAGTAGAAGCTTGTTCCTATATGACAAAAATAGGACATTTCTTGTAAGCCCCTTTCACGCAGTGTGTGGTTCTATAGTAGTGGTTCTAAAACCTATTTTTGCAGTGCCCCCTTTTTTCGGAGATAAAATGATTTTCTGCGCCCCCACTTCCCGAAAAATATGGTAATTCATTGGTAGCCCCGCGCCCCCCAGTCATAACGCTGGGCCCCCAGGTGGATAACCACTGTTCTATAGACAAAGGTTATATATAACATTGCATAATATTTCAAATGTACTTGCCATCATTTGTATTATTACAATTATCTCTGAAACAAACGCTTCTCTACTCAGCTCCATCATGTTCTCTCTTCCCCCGGTTAGTTAAAACAAGTCAGTGCAGTCATACGGTGCGCCTCCTTTAATTACCTGGACAAGAGTTCAGCTTGCAAATGAGAACCGTCTCCGGCTTGTCGGCCTGACAGTCGCCCGCGGTGTTGTCGCTAGCTTTGCAGACCACTTGCCTTTGCTGGATGCCCTCACCGCAGGAAACCGAACACTACCACATCACACAAAAACACACATTAGTTTTCTCATCAACACTAGCAGGTAACTGTAACAGTTTTTTGGTGGATCTATTATAATACCTGGTTTTGCAACTGGAAAACGTATCCCTTTAAAGTAGGTCAGGTTGAGTTCAACAGCTTTCAACTCATCTGAGAAGACTTTCTAGTTGGCACTGTAACAGTCAGTATACTGTATAACCAATCTACTCTGGTACCTGGTTTTGTCAGGGGAAAAGTGTCAGTTGCAGGCGCTCATGTCCAATTCAACCGCATTTTTAATCCAGCCAGGAAAGCAACTCCGGCAGTAAGCGCCTGCGTTTTTAGCCAATCTATCATTGTACCTGGTTTTGTCTAAATAAAGGAGCCCATTGTGAGTAGATCAGGTTGAGCTCAACAGTTTTTGACACATCCGTGAGGACTTTCTAGTCGGGACTGTCAGGGTTGCTGCATGTAATTGATCGTGGCGCACCGCACGGCAAAATAAAAACTAACACACCTTACAAATTTGTGTTTTTTTTTACTTGAAAACAATTTTAAGTAATACATTGTATAAATTGCTATATATGCTATAAAGATATAGCTTATTATTTACACACACATATTGACCACAATTAGTTTGAAATTTTTTTTAAATATCACAAAAATGTTTCATTTTGCTTTATTTGTATAATCCTGCACCGGAATTGCCTCTTTACCCTGTTGGCACTTGAGCATGTGTGGCCAGATAAAAGTATAATAATAATATTAAAATAATAATATATAAAATTGCATACACAGCAGTGGCACGACAAAGCGGCGGCAGTCCGCCCTCTATGCATTCCACCACCACGGCTTCACAAAATCCTAGGGAAAACCCTGACTAGCAGTTAGGTGTGGAAAAATCTATCCAGTCAACATTTATAAACATTGATTTTTAACCAATGTTTTAAAGTACCTGGTAGTGTAGATACTGTTCAGGTCAACAGCTTTTGAATAATACAGGAAGAGTTTCTAGTCAACGCTCTTGACGCTCAAGTGTACAAAATCTATGTCTAGCATTTATCTATTAATGTCTAGCGTTATAAAAGTGAAACACATTTCCATTGTTTATCTCACCTGAGACCATGCCCCCGTCCTCCACTGTGTGGGGCATGCGGTGAGGTTACAAGTTCTCCTGTGCTCCGGCCGGTCCTGGATGCAATGTTTGCTGTGGACGGTTCGGTTGGTGCCGTTGTGCTGCGCCTGCATGCACTGCACTGCCCTTGTCTGGTAGCCCTGCTTCCCGCATGTCTTGCTGCACGCGCTCCACTCGTCCACTACCCACCTTCCCACGGACACAAAGAATCTTCTGGTTGGTTCTGTCCGCGACTATTCCATGTGCATCTGTCACAGCACAGCTGGGGCTCACTTACGTTGGCTGGCTGCACACCTGGACATTGCAGCGCTTGCGGATGGGTTTGGGTTTCTTGCTGGTCTCGCAGAAGTTGCGGTGCACCAAGCGGCTGTCGCTTTTCCTCCTGCATCCGTATTTGGTGTACTGTATGCCTGAAGCAATTTAAAAAAACCACGGGAACTCAAAAAAAAGCTGTGAAATGAGCATCGGGCAGTGGTACTCATCTTCGGAGACTTTCTATAAGATGTGGACCTAAGATAAGGTCTAGTTCTGCCTATTTTGATTGCTGTTCTAGATCTTCCAAAAGTGTTTTGCCTTCTTCCACACCAAACTCACCCAAGCTTGCCTCTATATACCTTGTCTTGTATGTACAGTTGTCCAAAACTAGAATTTATTTAACATTGAAATTGAAAAGAATAAAAAATATAAATTAATAATGAATAAAAAATTAACGTTTATATTGCATCGATGCCGATATTTTTGTCCATGTTCATGTGAGACTCTCTTCTGAAGTGGACCACTGACCTCCGCCACAAGGTTTGGAGCACTGCGACCAGCTCTTCAGCGCCCACTCGTACGTGTCCAATTCGGCCAGGAGGACGTTGTTGTTGGTGATGAGCGGCAGCAGGTCCTCGTGTATGATGTATTTATACGTCAAGCTGATCTTTGCCTCCTCTTCCCGTGGATTGACCTGATGATTGAGCACAAAAAAATGAATTGCCGCGTCATTTATTGGCAACATTCGAGGGCTCACCATCACCAAGATCCCTTCATGCAGAGGGCCAGACGTCTGCAGGGTCTCCTTCCCGCCACCTTCGATGGTGTAGTTCCACTGTAAACCGTTCTCAATGAAGATCTTTGATTCGGCGCCCTCACTTTTGCCGTTGAGAATGAAGTTGCCCTTCACTTGATTCTTCACGGCTGTCGGGAAGACAACATGGGCAAAAGCTGATGGTTTTCCCTGAGGCTTGCACACAATCGCCACTCAACCTCTACGTCTCTTTAGAGACATCGCACACAGCAGGAAAGCGGCAATTGAAGAAGCCTCCTGTGAAATTACTGCGTTTCCATGGATTCAAGACACAGCAAGGGTGCTCCACAAAGCTTAATATGAGACTTCAAGGTTTGCTCTGTTAAAAGGTTCTGAAGTGGTCCAAAAGACCCAGCCAACAAATTACGCTTGTTGATTGTGCAATGTTCCTTGATGGATCTTTTTAAATCATGTTCCAATGTATCATTACCGTTACATTTTCCCCTGCACTGGCAGGCAAGCAAAGGTGCTAAAGGGGAAGGCAAAAGTGACATCTCTCACGGAATTAGTCCGAACATCAGCTGCGAGCTGGTTTTTAGTGCCTGAACGTCAACTCCATTCATTCGGTGGTCAAGCATGACAGCTTTATTGTGACCTTTGGATGAGACCGTGCTGAGCCGCTCACCGATTAGATGGGGGGAGGTGTCGTTCTCCTCGATGACGATGTGACGGGCTCCGACAGGGATGTCGAACATTTTCAGCATTCCTAACAAGAGACAAACAAGAACAAAGCGAGGAGCCTGTCGTCACATGGTCAGAAAACGGGTCTTATCATTTGCCTCTTGAGTAATTGAAACAAGAGGCCACGTGTGCTTCTTGAGCGTGAAGGTCAGCTTTTCAGAATGCGTGGTGACTTGATTTATTGTCTCTTGCGAAAGTTTTGTTTTATATTTTACCATATTTATTTTTCATTTTTTAATCCCATTATGTAATTATGTAACAATCAGTGTCAGTGATATTATTTGTTTTTGTTTTCTTTTACTGTCTCTTGTCTGTTTTAATTATTTATATTATCTTAAAGTTATTATTATAATTACTAATATTATATAACTAAAAACAATTTTTTGAAAAAGAATCATCATTTATTATGATTAGTAGTGGGGGATTCCATTGATTAAAATATTGAATCACAATTAATCGCTTTTTCCCATAGTTAGCTTGTAATTAATCGCAACTAATCACATCTAGCAAGAAGTTTTTTTTTTAATCTAAAACAAGTAGGGATGTCTGATATTGGCTTTTTTGCCGATATTTGATATGCCGATATTGTCCATTTCTGAATTTTTGATTCCGATATCAACCGATACAGATATCTGTATCATTACTTATCGCCTGTCGTGGAATTAACCCTCATCCATTGTGAAGCTAATGGATACAGGATCAGCAATTAGCTTCTCGACGTGGCTGTGAACAACATCGCACAACATTGTAAAGCATCTGAGAGCCGGGGCTAAGATCAAAGCAAAGCGGCTAGACGGGAAGTGGAGATATCGGTGGGCCAATATTATCGGACATCACTGATAATAAATGTCGCTTTGAAAGATCATTTTAAAGTTTTTATTACACCTATCAACACCCACCAACAGGAGCTTTGATAATATATTTTGCGTTATGCATTTTTTTGCTTACTCAAGCTGTTCAAAAGCAAATATTTTCTTTGAGCAAATAATCTCACTAAATATAATTGTAACTAAAGGCTTGCAAACTAAGTGACAAGAACAACCCAAATTTTAGCTTGCTGACATCTAAAAAAAACACTTCAACTAGTTTGGACACTCGTAGCAAGGTAGCATTATATAAATTCATGCATTAATTCATGAGCATTATACAAATGATAATAAAAAACGCCTGCAGTGCTCCTATAGGCAGTTCTCCAGCTGGGTCCAGCAAGTGGCATTTGAGACCGGACGTATTCCGTGACAATTCAACTCAGCAGGCCCAGCATGCCAACAGCAGATATAAATACCCCTGGTCTTGTCGAGAGAGCCACCTGCCAGGGCTTTGAAGCTAAACTTACTGTACCATTAAATATACCCTTCTCTTTCGCCATTTCTGCTCAGTATTTGTTCCTATTTGTGGCTTCACATCAACTGCCTTACCGCTGCATTTTTCTCAAACTACGGCGTGGGGCGAGGGTCAGACAAGACGTGGGGACGTAAATAGCATATCAACAAAAACAAACAAAAAAGGAATTTCTGTGAACTCGTTATTAACATGTTAACACATTTTCCCTATTTGCTATTAATTTGTCTTTTTTAGTTTTTGTGTTTTAAATTTGAATCCATCAATATTAATAGCATGCTTCTGCAAAAATAGGGAAAAAATGCTGATAATGTAAATGTATAAACTCTGCTAAAGATGAGCCCACCTAGCTCTATGTATGTATTTATCACTGTAATGTTAGCTGTGGTGCAGTTGGACCAAACCACTCAGGTGTGTGGCCAAATGGTTGGTCAAGTGGGCACTTTTTTTTTTACCGTTCTTTTTAGGCGTCTTGGTGAGCGTCAGCTTGACGGTGCGACAGTGCGAGTTGTCGCCTTCGCACACACCACACTTGTCCTCCTCTTTGTACGAGCCGACCTCCTTGTCACAGCCGACGTGCTGCCAGGTGGGAAAGACGGTCATGAGGAGCGGGTCCAGATTACAGTCTAGACAGTGTTGGGCTGCTGATGCCATGGGAAAAAAAGCATCTAGAGGGTGATTCGGGGATGCAGTCAAAACAAACTCAGTTGGTGTTCCTTGCCTCACAGCCAAGGTTGTTAACGTGCAAAGACAAAATATATTAAACGTGTTTGGACCGGTGTAACTCATATCTTCCTTTTAATGTAGCAAACTATTAAATAATAACCACACTGCTAACTGCATGCTTAGAAATAAGTTACAGTAAAGTGTATGACAAGTTTATAATATGGTATGTTATGTTGTGGAATAATAAGATATGGTATAGTGTTGTATGTCATGGGGTCAGGTTATGTGAGGTTATGGTATGGAATGGTATGATTTGTGGAAGGGTATGATACTGTACGTAAACGTTCTAGCAGGGGTGTTTATACTTTTTCCAAAGAGGGCCACACGCTGAAAAATGAAAGGACGGAAGGACCACTTGATATTTTGTAAAGCAACACATGTAGATACTGTATGTTAAGAAGTGCATCGCCTGTCATATCATAGCTCTAAATTTATACTGTTTGTACACGACAGATTTCCAACTAAAATATTTAAATTGACTCCGCTCGACCTCTTGCCTAAAGCTGGGATAGGCTCCAGCATACCCCTGCGACCCTAATGAACGACATAGAAAATGGATAAATGGATATTGAAATTGTTATTTAGTTTCTTAATTGTGTTATTTTGAACTGAATTGAATTTGAACTACATTTACCATGCACTCGTATTACTCTACAACAAGCATCAAATTAAATTTAGGTTTGCGTCAAATACTACAAAATGTTGTACTTTTGTACTAGTCGCAGAACTATTGGACAACATCGGTCAGGCAACAAAAGGAGGCTCGACATTTCAGACGCCCTTTCGAGGGATATTTTTGGAGAGTGGACGGGCCGGTTGAGTTTTTGACATGAGGTTGTATGACATCCCCATCAACAGCTTAGTGCATTACCAGTAACTTACCTCCTACTTGGTTATGTGAGCCCTGTTCTGATCAGATGTGTATGTGTAAGTGATGAAGTTGAAGATCACAGTCATACTATTTCAGGGGTTTGAAGTTATTTGGTATAACATGGGGCGTATACTGCAAAAGTGGCTCAACAAATCCAGGCTATGTGCTCAAGATGCAGCTCAACAAAACCTGCAATCCCCCAACAGTGTGAAAAGGAACCACAATGGTGGTTATCAACTTTTTGTGTTAAGTCTGGTTCTCGGCTTTGTGCGTTTGACGTCATATTGTTCTACTTCCGGTCAAGACTTTAGCCATCCTGGCTGGTGTACTTTACAAAAAATGAGCAAGTAATTATTATGGAGCATTATGAGAAGTTCCCAAAAGACAAACGCTGCCAAAAGCGAGGGCGGACCGAGGGCAGAATAATGCTATGTGTGTAAATGCGCAAGTTAACACTGATTATCGTACTAACTATACCAGGGGTGGGCAAACTCCTTGACTCGCGGGCCACACTGGGTTAAAAAATCTTGCAGCAGGGCCGTCTATATATAGGTGGTACCAAACAGAACAGCATACTTGCTCACGGTGCAATTAAAGGAAAACACGATACAGCCACAGCACGTTAAATATGACTCAAGCGTGCCACAACAGCACCGCAAGCCATGTTGCCAGCTACACTCACCAAGTTAAAGGTTTAAAAAAAGAATTTTGGGTATGCCCGGTGGGTCGGATTAAGACGCACAGGCCCGCGGTTTGCAGTTTGCTCACCCCTGAACTATCCATTACTAGTCTTTTCATTTAGTGCTCGACCCTCGTCTGTGTGGCAGCTGGGGTTTTTCCACAGGACAACGCTGCAGTTCACAAAGCTTGCTTCTTCAGGGAGAATAGCATCATTCTTTTGGACTGTCCTGCATGTTCCCCTGATTTAAATCCCATAGAGAACATTTGAGGATGGATGGCAAGGGAAGTTTATAAAAATGACCATCAGTTACAGACAGTCGATGCACTTTGTGAAGCCATCTTCACCACTTGGAGCAATGTTCCCTCTAGCTTCCTGGAAACACTGGCATCAAGCATGCCCAAACCAATTTTTGAAGGGAGTAACAAGAATGGTGGAGCTACTCATTACTGAGTCCTACTGAGAACATTTTTTGTTCTGGTTTGGAGAGTTTTTTGTCATTTTTTTAAGTGATGGTCTTGATCTTTTGATCAGCTGATAAACACCCTATTTCAGTTTAATCGTTCTTTTCAATAAATGACTTTTTCAAAGTGCTTTTTGTCACACTCCCCCTTCTTTCTTTTGCATGTTGTAGCTCTACTTAAAACCTCATTAAGATCCAAATGTGCAAAAGATCAATTCTAGCAATTTTTCATCTTGTCTTAAAATTTGGATAAGGTCTTGTATTATATAAAGAATACATGCCTCAAAGTTCTTTATCCTCCAGCAAAGATTGCAATATAAAAAGACTAATGAGCGGAGTACTAATGTGACATATACGTCTGCTACCATGGTCCTGATTATTAATATTTCATGTTGCATTTCAGTCCCGATACTTGGCTCAAAATTTTGAGCTACTTTCTTTGAACAGTAACCCACTAAACTCCATTCCATTTTCCCTAATGTGGTGGTGCGTGTCAGGTAGCTCGCCAGTGTACCTACCAGACACTCGCCTCGGGCGCACACACTGAAGTGGTCACTGTAGCTGCACTGGGTCCCGTCATGCATCACCTGGTTCATGAAGACTACCTCCCCCGTTTCCCTGGACGAGCAGCTCAATTCACACTTGCGGCCCTCTGCAAACGTGGCAAAAAAATCACACCAACATCCCGACCAAACGGAGCTGAAGCGTCACTCCTTACCGTCCGGGTGCTCGTACGGCAGCCAGGTGTGCTTCATGCTGTTGTGGTACTTGTTGCTCCTTTGGAGGCACTGCTGAGCACGGAAGTCCTCGTAGGGTCCGGCGCACTCCTCGGTGTTGCACATCTGGTAATCGAACGCTGAGCCGGGGCACTCCCGACCGTCATAGGCCGGCCTGGCAAGAGTAGTGATTCACGGCATGAAGTTTTATGACTTCCAACTATGTATCCATCATTCAAAATCAATATACTTTTTGACCTTTGTTGGTTGAAATCAATACGTTTAAGTTTCTTTTGGGTTCAAATAGCTCATATTGGTAATCATTGATTAGTTATTACATCATCACAAGCATTGTTTTGATCTATTTTTTTGTGCTCTTTGACTTCATACACCTACAGTAGCTCAACAGTGACAGAAAATCCAAATCAGCAGGGTGGTTGCTCTGAAATTGGGCATTCGTTTCAGTTGGTTCGAACTTCAGAAACATGATTTTCTCCCTTTTGACTTCAAAATACCTAAACATAAGCAAGTAGAAAAGCAAAAACAATAGAGTTCTTGCTCTGGAATTGGGCATTCTTTTCAATTGGCATAGAAAAATACATGTTTGTGCCCTTTGTCCACAATATTACTGGTTGCAGAAGAGCAAAATCAACAGGCGTCTTTCTTAAAATTGGAGAATAATACCATTTGACCTTTAAATGCCCCACATCTACAGGGGTTTTGTTTCAAAATATGTCCTCCTAAATCAATAGGATTCTTGCACTGACATAGAGAAATGATTGTGGTTTTTGAAGAAAAACAAACAGAAGTAAAGCCAAAGCTTCACAGGCAAGTTTTTACATACAATTACAAGCCTTTTGTACTTTTTAAACCCCGGCTTGTGTTCAAAGCAGCACTGGCTCACACACCCAAGCTAAACATAGAGCAACACATGAGCGCCACTCACGGGGGGTTGTTGCATTGTCGGCTGCGGGAGCGAACTCCGCCTCCGCACGTGCGCGAACAAGAGCCAAACTTGGACCAGGAGCTCCAGCTGCCGTCGTGGCCTTGAGGCTCCTGGCTGGACCTCCAGATGCAATGACCTTTGAAACACCACTGACAAGAATGACGTTGTTAAAGACCAAAGCAGAACATTACTGACCTTACCAAGTTCGACTGTTAAAGGTCCCATAAAGTACTTTTTATTAGTGTAATATGCTGATTTTTGAGCCGCAGATTGACCACAAACGTTCTTTGTGTGTGTGTGCGTTGTCCGCCACCCAGCATACGTAATTAGTGAGGCCAACACACGTTCATATATTTCATATGTTCTCCATGCGTGTCGAGTGCATTCATCAAATTCCGTCGCATATCCCCACTGCTGCTGTGTTTTTACTCTGAAGTTTGGAAAAGTCAATGCTAGATGGCTAGTAGGCTTTTTGTTTCTGTGTCGCTGTGTGAAATCAATGCGCCGAGGAATGAAGTTCCGGTAATGCTTAAAAGGACTAAAATCCGACATTACATACTACACATGTGCCGGATCTGCGATTGACTGGCGACCAGTCCAGGGTGTACCCCGCCTCTCGCCCAAAGTCAGCTGGGATAGGTTCCAGCACACCCGCGACCCTAATGAGGATGAGCAGTATAGAAAATGAATGACTGAATGAACAGGTTCGGGGTATTAAGTATTACGTGTTATCACGAATGTACATGTTACTACGTGGCCACTGCATATATCTAAAACCATACAAACCTTGTTGGGGGTTGTAGCCCCCTGAGCCGCATTTTAGAAACCTTTATTTAAGAGCAGGGGTGTCAAACTCGTATTCGTTATGACTGCCCTCAGAGGGCCATTTGTAACTGTCAATATGAATGAATATGAATATCTAGTCCACCTCTCGCCCGAAGACAGCTGGGATAGGCTCCAGCATACCAGCGCCCCTAGTGTGGTGGAAAATGGGTGGACGGATGAATATGAATATACCGTAACCTCATGATGTTATTACACAATTGCCCGTGCATTTGATTCTTCGAATTGATAGAGAGCTTGCCTAGAAATGAGGAGCGAAGTAAAGTTCAAGGTGACAAGCATATACTGTATTCAAGTATTTATTTTTGATAACAAACAAATGCTCTCAATATCTTGTTCATGCCAGATAATATTTAATAAGATTTTTCTGTCAAAATGAAAGAACAAAAACATCGAGAAAGAAAACGCCGGACTGCATTATTGACACATTATTCTCCGGCTTTCGCGGCCCACATAAAATGGTGTGTCGGGCCACATCTGGCCCCCGGGCCTTGTGTTTGACACATGTGCTATTAAAAATAGGCATTTTTCTGGGTCTGCTGTTTTTTGCCATTCACATGGATACGTAGCCCCTGTAAATAGTGATCATATATTGTATACACACGGGGTGTTTGCTCATATAATATCTAGAGGCGGGTCAGAGGCGGTATTATATACATGAGAAAGGAGGTTTTTCCCAAATGTGGTGCTCATTAAAAAAACTCGAAGGACACATGTTAATGTTAGAACATCATTACAAAGTCACATTTGCATAATAGGGGACATTTAGACGCAAAAATGTTAATTTGTGACTCCTCACCTTTCCTGCAGCACATTCCGTCCCATCCACCGGAGGCCCTTTTTTTGTTTTGCAGAAGTACTGGTTGTCAGGATGGCTGCACCACAGCTGCTTGCAAGGGTCGTACGTGCGGAACTGGGTGGACGGACATGGAAAAGGTTAATCCCGGGGAAAATGTTACATGCAAATGCATGAACTTACGGCCGTGCACATCTTATAACCGACACCGAAGTCAAAGCGGCACTGCTCGTCCATGGAATAATTGATCCCGGGGAGCTCAGGAAGCTTGGGCCACTTGTGCTCAAAGGGATCATCCAGGAGGCAGTCGTAAGAGCTGGGATGGAGATAATAGGAGAGACGGGAAGCAGCGGGAAAAGCAACAGGAAATGATGGGAGGGAAAACACACTGTATGTAGCGACTCAGCTCCTGCTTGCTACAGCGGGACCAGTGGTAGCGGTGGAAGGCCGCTTGGACGAGCGGCGCCATGATGCTGCCCATGCTGGTCTCGTCGGCACAGCGGTTCCCCTGGCCGTCGTGCTCCATTCCCAACCTGGGGGCAGAAAACATGTAAGCAAGGTGGTTCTTATTGCTCAACCCTAATCCCCCCAAATAAGGTCAAACCCACTGGTATGTTTGAACAAATGAAAAGACAGCTTTTTTGGTCTGTATGCACTCCCCAAACAAGCCAGGTACACCTGCACAATCTTACACTAATGATGTCAAACGTCTTTTTTAAAATGAGTATTATTGGCTTCATAGACCGCCTGGGTACACAAAAACTAGGTAGTTACTAGTAAAATTAGTAATTAGTAATTAATCAATAATTACAATATTTTTTTCATATGATATAAGAAAAAAGGAACCATAACGTCACTTTCTTCCATTCCATTCCATTTTCCTCCACTTATCCGGGTCCGGGTCGCGGGGGCAGCAGTTTTAGTAGGGAAGTCCGGACTTCCCGGCCCCCAGCAACCTCTTCCAGCTCCACCGGGAGCTCCAAGTCGTTCCCAGACCAGCTGTGAGACATAGTCCCTCCAGCGTGTCCTAGGTCTTCCCCGGGGCCTTCTCCCGACTGGGCATGCCCGAAACACCTCACCAGGGAGGCGCCCGGGAGGCATCCGGACTAGATGCCCGAGCCACCTCAACTGGCTCCTCTCGATGTGAAGGAGCAGCGGCTCTACTCTGAGCTCCTCCCGGATGGCCGAGCTCCTCACCCTATCTCTTAGGGTGAGTCCAGCCACCCTACGAAGGAAACTCATTTCCGCCGCTTGTATCCGCGATCTCATTCTTTCGGTCATGACCCATAACTCATGACCATAGGTGAGGGTGGGAACGTAGATCGATCGGTAAACAGAGAGCTTTGCTTTCCGGCTCAGCTCTCTCTTCACCACGACGGTCCGGTACAGCGACCGCATTACTGCAGACGTTGCACCGATCCGTCTGTCGATCTCACGCTCCAACTTTTCCTTACTCGTGAACAAGAATTCGAGATACTTGAACTCCTCCACCTGAGGCAAGACCTCACTCCCAACCCGGTAGGGTAGCCTTGGCGGAGGCCAACGTTCACCGGAAACAAGCTGGACTTACTGCTGGCAATGCGAACCAGGCTCCTGCTTCGATTGTACAAGGACCAAATGGCACGTATTGGCGCCAATCCCGTACTCCCCCACAGGACACCACGAGGGACACGGTCAAATGCCTTTTCCAAGTCTACAAAGTACATGTAGACCAGTTGGGCAAACTCCCACATCCCCTCCAGTACCAATTCCAAGGTGTAGAGCTGGTCCAGTGTTGCCGGGGAGGCTGGGGAGTGTGATCCCCCTATAGTTGGAACACATCCTCCGGTCACCCTTTTTAAAAATGGGGACCACCACCCCGGTCTGGCAATCCAGAGGTACTGTTCCCGACTTCCATGCAATGTTGAAGAGGGGTGTCAACCAAGACAGTCCCTCAACATCCAGAGTGACTTTCTATGAAAAAAACATATCGGACTGACTGTTTGAAGAGAATGTTATACAGGTTTCTTATCATCATCTGCTGATTTCGTAAGTTCTTGTAATTTAGGTAAATCGGTCGATACTGATTGGTGGCCGATCTACCCCTAGATATATGGGTTTTTGTTGCAGGGAAAAAAAACAGTTCCTGATGTTGACCGATATGACAATAATTAATACAATAAAATAAAATGTAATTACTTACACGTGCCCCGTCTCGTGAGCGACCACAAAGGCGGAGGAGAAGCCGTCCTCGTGGTTCAGAGTGCAGCTCCTCAGCGGATGGCACATCCCAGTCACTGGAGCATAACCTGGGCAACAGAAAACAGCACCAAGCCCTAATAATCAAGAAGCGGCACTGACATGGGAAAGTCTTCAGGCAGCAAGGACGACGCATCAACGGAACCTTCCTTATTCAACCGGTTGTGATTTTTCAGCCGTGCACGACTGCTCATACTAGAACGTGTTTCTAAAGGTTTCCCGACTTGATAATAATATACAATAAAAAGATTGTATTCTTACTATATGTTTTGGAATATGTTCACATTTTATATGTAATATTATTCCACTTGTTTTATTCTTTTTAATCACTAATAAGAAGTTTTTCTTATAATAATAATATCCATTTATTTGTCTGTACTGTACAGACTGAACTCGAAGCTGTAACCAGGAAAATGCAATGGGGTGCTGTGAAGCATATAAACATATTCAGGAGTCAAAATGCATGTTGAGTTCGATAAATGTGTACATGTTGGCAGGTCCGCACTAACATTGAAAGTACTCACAGCCTCTTGCGCCCCCCCCGACACTTCATTGCAACCCCCCCAGGGGGGCCCGCTGCCCCTATTTGAGAAGCACTGCACTACACTATGTTTCCTGGAGCTTTTAACTGCAAAATCTTTTGTGTACAAATGTATTTGAATTCACACGTCCGTATTTTGATTGTCATACGTTTACTTTGTGTGTATATTTTACAATTAATGGTATGTTGTATACGTTTTTTTAAAACAAAATATTTACAAAAAGTTAATTACCGGCTATACGAATGTTCTGAGTATTATATTTTACAAAACAAAATAAGGGAAAAAATGTTCATACACTTTACAGTCATTAAAAAAATATATATTTGTTTTCTATACTGCGTGCTTAGATTCTTTGGCATGTCCGAAAATTGGGCATAATCCTGGAAAGCAGCGCTCATGCTAGCAACACAGCAAGCTCGTCGGCCCGGCACCTTTTGGCTGTGCAATATTATTACTATCGTTGCATTAAACAACAACACAGAACAAAGCAAAGCACGCAGACATTCATGATATAGAACTCGATCAAGAGGTGTGCAGCAATTGTCAGTTTTTAGTGTGCTCGGTCAGAAGCAGCTTCCTCACGTCTTCTTCTGACCATGAGAAGAAGCCTTTTTGGCATGCAGCTAAAAAGCAGCAAAAAGAAGGCAGAAGACAGCAGACATGACAAGCCACGGAGAACTGTCTGCGTGGCGCACAAAATGCATGGATTTAGCTCTGCCTGCGTGTGACACGAATGCAGTGTAGGCTTTTTGTCCAAGAGGTGGTACATACAATATATCCATCCCACGGATGGATGCACTTTGCACAAGATGGCAGGAAAAGGGCAATGATGCAGCAGCAGCAGCAGCAGCACTTGTAGCTTAAAGTGAACATATCGCATTCTTTAGAGACCATCAATACATAAAAGGAGCACCACACCCTAGTAATCAAGAAGCAGGACTGACAAAGGAAGGTCTTCAGAACATATTGTATTCTTCAGAGACCATCAATACACATTGACGTCCCTATTTTGGTGCTGTCCCGCCAATCCTTTGAATCAGGTGTTTTCCCACTCGTAAATAAGCTTTATGTGAGATTTAACTTGTACGGTCACAAACAAGACAAACAAACCATTTTATGACTATATTTAAAAAACATTTCAACCCAGACAGCAAAATCATATTATTTTGTACTTATCGCCCTAACTTCTCCCCCTTTTACGGTGATATTAAATATAAAATAGTTCATAATTGATGTCACATGTATTGGTATTTACATTTTTTGTGTTATGAAATTAATTTGGGTATGCAGAGGATAGAGGTGCAAGAGGGTAGGAAGGAGGGGAAGGGAAAAGAGAAAAAATAAAAAATAAATAATAAGTAAAAAATACAAATAAAATAAAGAGGGAAACGTGATTGAGGACCAAATTAGTGATATGAGTGGACAGACTTCCTTTATCACTGTCAACTGACTGAAGACCAATAGTGCTAGTAAGAGATGTAAGCAGACTAATTGAACAACGTTGTAGAATTTTTATTATGGGAAATGTAACAGCACTAAAGGACATAAGAATGTTTGGAACATAACAAAATTGTAACGGTGACAAAAAATGAATAAACCCGTTTCCCTCAAAGAAAAAAAGTCACTCCGAAGTCACTTCCTGTCCCCCCTAACTCGGCTGGACCAGGGAACACGTACATGCAGCAGGAGTCTATTTACGTCTTAAATGTCTCATTTTCTATTATTATGTCTACTATATCGGGTAATATGCATGTAAAGGTGGCCATAGGGGTGTTATTTCATGTCAAGAGGCCTCTAATAATGTTTAAAAAACATATTCATAAGGTCATAAACGGATTTTCTATGCGAAATTCCCTTATCACAGTCGGGTCTGGAACCGATTATCATGCAAACATCCATCCATGCATAGGGTAGGGTCAGTAGGGTCGCGGGTATGCTGGAGCCTATCCCAGCTGACTTTCGGGCGAGAGGTACACCCCGGACTGGTTGGCATGCAAACATGTAACTTTTTTTATTCCTTTAAGAGCTACAGTGTAAGCAACGTTTTTTTTCCGCCACGTTTCCTCTGTAAACTGCATTTTGTCTTCAGTTATGTTGTCAGTGACTAATACTTCAACTCGTTTGTGGATGTTTATGTTTAGCTGTCACTGTTTTATTGTATTTTTTTGTGTATATTACACGTCAGCTGATATGACTTTTTACGTAGCGTGCGCAGAAAGACGACGGAAACATCCGCCCGCTAGCAAAGTATGCTTTTTGTCCGTTGCTGGTCATAAATGTAAGAAAATGGTAAAAAAAAATACACCGCAGCACGTGATGCCGCAGAGGCGCGGTCATAACCAAAGCCTGTTAATTGACGACACAGTCAGCGTAAAGCCACAGCAACATTTCCCGCGGCTTTCCTTGGCCCGGCGCCACGCCTCCGGAACGTTCCGTGAGAACCGCTTGAGCAGATTTTGTGTACTGCAGCTACAGCTGCTACTTTGACAAGCTCGTGCAAAGTCTACTTAGGGAGGACGAGACCCAAGAATAGGGCCGCGGAGCCGCTGGAGGAATGCGCTCTTGTTGTGAGCACAACAAGAGCGTTGCCACGGCAACACGCCGAGGTGCGAGGAGCCTGGCAGGTAAGTTGACTAAACATGACACATGTGCCTGGAAAAGAGACGCAGAGGTCACGGCTGGGCGCTGAGCGTGAGCACAGAGAGGCTTTTGTTCACTGGGAGCATGTTGCTAACTCACCGGCTAGCTAGCTAGCTGCATGTGCTAACTAACGTCCCGACGCACTGTCTCGGTGATGTAGTTTATGTCTAATTCTGCAAACTAACTAGCTATTGACCTAGCTAACTATAATACAACTGTTCTACTTATGCCATGTTGAAAATAAATCACTTTTATCCAGATACGTCTTGTAGCTAACTGGCTAGCATGCTAGCTAACTGCTAAACCACTTTCCTTGTTTCCTCTGTTTTGATATGTCCACTAACCAACTTGCTAGGTGGCTAACTAACATACTAGCTAACTGTCTCGTCGACTTTATAAATGTTGTTTTTTGTTTTAGTGCGTTTTGAATTTTTTTTTTTATTCCACTAACTAACTAGCTATGTGGCTAGCTGGCTAATGTACAAGCTAACAAGCTAACCACTTGGCTGACATATACATTTATTAAGTTTGTCTAATTTTGTTAATTCTTAGATCCGCACATTTATCAGTTTTGCTCTCTCAGAACATTTACGATCTTATCCTATATATATTCTAGTCCTTGTTACCATACTGCTAACTCACTGGCTTGCTAACTAACAATCATATATCTAGTGTGCTAATAAGGTAGTGTTAGTCGTTTTTGTCTTATTTCACTATATAACTGACTATTTTATTTAGATAATGCTTTTAGTATTTATTAATTAAATCAATCCACACTTTTATTGGGATCTTTTTCCTTCGCTAGCTAGCAAACATACTAGCTGACCAGCTAACTGTCCCGCTGACTTTGGAAATGTCTTTTTTTCACAAATTCTGCCGTACGCAAAAATGAATTCCCGTCATTAGTTTAGTTCTATCTGAGCATGTATGAACTTCTTTCATTGACAAACACGTCGCATTAGCATCACATTTATCATGAAATCATTAGGGCTCATGAAAATGTCTGATTTTTCTCTACATGCCAAAAATGCATTTTTCATGTCCCAGGGGGGATGGATGTCAGTGTCCAGTGGGCAAGGTTCCGGAGGGCCGCCCGCTAAATGTTTTTAGGGTCAGCTAGTGGCCTCACGCTCCCATTGTGGACCTTACCTGGGCAAAGACTTGAACCCCTTTGAGAATGGAAGCAGATAGAGCACTCAGACTGCACAGGCCTCGATCGAGGGAGAATACAGTACCTTGCATACCTGCGGGACCAAAATCTTGCCTTGTGAGGAAGATGGCGTGGTCGTGGTACTCGGAGTGGTCGGGGTCGCCGCGCTGCTGCGTGTTGGCCCACCGGCACACCTGCTCCAAGCTGCGGGACGGGTTTCCGCGCTCGATCAGGCCGATGGACTGCAGGAACAGAAACAGACTACTTTTACATATTTGTGTACAGGGCCCGTGCGTGAGAGCTGCAACAGATTGTTGGCGATCAATCGATTATGCGATTAATTGACAACTCTTTTGATATTGGATTCCTTTTTTCTAGAGATGCACGACATCGTTGCGCTTTTCAGGACCAATAGAATACTGATGGCTGACTTTTTGTACACACCTGGAGGTAAGAAGGACTTGATCAAATTTGGATTTGACCAACTGTACCTGTTGATTTGTCCTAATCCAATGCCATGATATTACTACTACCACATCACAACTACCTGCAGAACCAGAATTCGGAGCGGAGGGAGCCACCTGCTGTGGCCCAGCAAAGTGCACCGAATTCAGACTCATGCTCCGAGCAGCCCGCGGGGTGCCACGGAGGTCAGGAGAACCAGAGTGTAGAGCGGAAGGAGTCATCCGGTTTGCGCTGATATCGGCCCAATAATTATCAACGCACGCCTAATTTTTTTCATTTCAAATGTACCGTAATTTTAAAGCTCCCGTCCATTGTTAAAAAATTTAATAAAAACTATAAAAAAATTATAGTGTTAAGTTTAGTATGTAATGTAGTGTTTTCATTTAAATGAATTTACAGTACGTAAACTTACATCTGTCAAAACTCTCTCACTCCGGCATCAAGCTCACCTCGCTCGACCCGAAAGGTAAAGTGTCATTATTCATAACATAATTATTTTTCATTGCTTTTATTATTTTCTCAGTGTTTTTTCACATTTATGCACAAGTAAATGACTATGTTGTGACTATGTACAATATTTATGTACAAATATTATGTACAATATTTACACTCTATACCACTGTGTCCAAGGGGGCTGGAATGAATTACGGTACAAATTATGGTGAATGTTGTCTCAAAATACAAAAATTCCAAGACACGAGTTCCCCTCTGGAACAAACTAATTTTGTATCTTGAAGTTCCACTGAAAATGTAAAATGTCCAAGTGTTACTGTAACCCTACTTTTGGCCTTTGACCTATTCTCCTAAAATTACTGCAGATATTTCCATTTCTGCTGTTGTTTTCCCCCCCAAGTATTTCAACTTTCTTTCTGCAATTTTTCTTCTTTTAAGATTTTGAATTTATTCCCATATTTTGACTTAATTATTTTAACAATATATCTTTTTCCGCAATGTAAAAGAAACTTTGGTTAGTTTAGTTTATATTTCAACTTTATGCTACTAACATGACGTTATTTTTCATCATAATATTACATCATTATTCTTGTAAAACGACTTTTCGACTTTTTCTCGTTAACTAAACTATTTTCAGTTTCACTTTATTCTTGTAAATATACTATATATATATATATATATTTATATAGTGGAACATCAAGATACTAAATAAATTTGCTCCAGAGGGGATTTTGTGTCTTGAAATGTTCATATTATGAGACAAGATTTACCATTTAAATGCCACATTTTGTTCCAGCCCGCACGAAAACAGCGGTATTAAGAGAAGAAAAGAAATATGTTCATAATGACAACATAATCATTTACATGTGCATGAATGTTAAAAAAAAAACAATGAGAAAATAATAAAAGCAATGAAAAGTAATAACATATGTTGTCATTAAAAATGACACTTTATCCTTCGGGTGTAGCGAGGTGAGCTTGATGGCGGAGGAGGAGGCGAACGGAGTTTTGACAGATGGCAGAAATCATACGTAAGTTTACGTACTGTAACTTCATTTCAATGAATACATTGCATACTAAACTTAACACTACGGGCTCTAATTTCATAGAAGGGCACCTTCGCCAATGGGCGTGTTTTAGACGCATTTTGCAGTTTCGTGCCACGCGGAGCCTTGCGTAAGTACGCATCCGTCCCTCCTACCGGTGCAGGTTGCAAAGAGGGAGGAGGGAAGGCGTAACTGGGTTTAACTCAGCCGGGTCAAATCTTCACCAACCGAATGAGCTCCTCTCCTCACCTTTAAATGCGCCGCTGGCGAAGCGCATTGCAAGTTTCGTTGAATATGGATGAAGACAGCGGAAGACGGCCGAACTTCTCCCAGACGGAAAGTGATGTTTTGGTCCGGGAGGTCCAAGCTCGCAGTGGCCGAATATATGGTCACGCGAGCTTGGACCTCCACGGTGGCCTGGGAGGAGATTACAAGATCGTAAATCAGGTTTGCCCTGACGTACTGAGAACCGTTGCCCGGTGAAAAAAACAAAAGAAGGGAAAAACAAAAACTATCAGAGCATCAGAGACACATGGTGGCCACCGGTAAGGTAAGCATTTTTTCCCCACTAATAAAGACACTCGCATTTAGTAACCTATATCTGTAATATGAAAATCTAATCTAATATGTATATGTAATATGAATAAACAAAAACTATGCATAACGGGGATGAAATCCGAAGCAAGTGTGCGTAAAAGACGCATTGCCATGCTCGTGGTCTGGCCCTTGTCACTTGTGTTAGCATGTGAGATGAACTTTATTACCCAATTCATTATCATCATTTTTGCAATTCTCGGTTACACAATCAAAGATGTCAATACGTTTGATTAACTGTTTGTTTACAATTAACAGCATCCATACAAGATCCACTGCCACCGATGAGGAGGAGGGGGGCGGTGATTCGGGGACAGATGAGGTGGTGGAGACGGTGTGACAGAGGCAGACGGGACAGTCAATATATATCATCTAAATGTATGTGCTGATCCAAATGTGCCTGACATTGTGCAAACCTGCCTGTGGGGTTTTGGTGACGTGTGCGCCAGTCAGCCAAATTTTCACTAGACTGCCTGCGCTTCGCCTTGCGCCGAGAGTAGACCAGCTTGGAGCCAGCAAGCTTTCAGCGCACCTCCGGCAAAGCCTTTTGGCACAAAATTTCCACTACACCAGGCTGAATCAGTCGGCACCTCCCCTGCGGTCTACCAAATGACCAAATTGGGTGCTCACGGTGTTTTACACCGGATGAAATTACCACTTCACAGCCTGTGCCACACAGCGCAACCCCTGAAAATAGAGCCCTATGATTTTAAATTGTAATTTTAAACAATGGACAGGAGCTTTTCAGTACGCTGAAAAAAGGGACTTCTTCGGTTCTATGGCGGTTGGCATCCATTACTTTAGTGCATTAACACCCCAGCAGCGGTGCAGTGCATTCTAGACACTATCAATTTTCATTTTTGTATTTTAATTGTCATTTTAAATAGTAAATTTACTTTAAAATAAAAATAATAAAAGCAAAGCAAGACAAATGATTAAAAAGTAAATTTAAAAATTACATTTAAATACATTTAAACAGGCCACACAGTCTGGAGATGTGGAAGACCTAGGTTCGAATCTCCGTTGGTCACCCAGGTGTGGAGTTTGCATGTTCTCCCGGTGTGTGTGGGTTTTCTCCAGGTACTCCGGTTTCCTCCCACATTCCAAAAACAGGGTTAGGTTAATTGGCGACCCCAAATTGTCCATACGTGTGAATGGTTGTACGCCGCCTCTCGGCCGAAGTAAGCTGAGATAGGCTCAAGCATACCCTCGAACCCTAATGAGGATAAGCGGCCTAGAAAATGGAAGGATACATTTAAACAAATTATATTTACTAACAAACTTTGCTGTTTCTGTGGTAGGTGTATTTTCCAGCAAACTAAATTAGCAACAAATTGCAATGAACACATGACATCATGCTGCGCTAACATAGTCATTTTATTCCACCTCTAAGGATAATTGCTGGTGTGTAAACGCCAACGACAAAAGCAGCGTGACACACGTTGACAAAAGGCAGACTTTGCAGCAGGGCGGCTGACAGAGTAAACAAGCGTGATCTCATCAGATAAACTACAGTAGGTAAACAGCACGGCTCTGCTTGACAACCAGCAGAAGGAAGCATGGAGGCAGCATTTTAGCACGTGTACAGGCCAGCTCACTACTATAGCAAAGGAACTCGCCTTCTTACTCCAGTTGGAGTGGTATATACTGTACATACACTTGTATGCATTTTTGTACTTCTTACTTCATTTGAGTGAAGTGTGATATACAAATGAGTTTGGTATTTCTGCAGTGCACCTTGGATTCAATAGGTCCCCGCCTAGTTGCAGTTCGGCATTCGCTCCCATGCATATTTTTGCATACATGTTCTCAGCTTTAAATTGTTAATAGTTTGGCAACTGCAATACAAAGTGTTCTGATGGCACTATCAGCAGGGGAATAAGAGTGCTGCAGCTCAGAATCCGGTAGAGACTGCTGTCTCACAGGTCAATTCACTCAACATTTTTCAGCAGGAAGATGCTTTGAATAGGTGTGATGCTGATCTGATACTGAGTGAAATTCAGGCTCTTTGTGTCTGATACATTTTTAAATTAGTTTGCTCATATCATAGCATGAAGAACACAAGACATTTAATGAATTCATTTATTTCACAGATTAGTAATCGAAATATATTCTTTAGTTTCCTCCCACATTTCAAAAACATGCATGTTAGGTTGATTGGCTACTCTTAAGTTGCCCATAGGTATAAATGTGAGAGTGAAAGGTTGTTTATGTATTATGTATGTGCCATTGGCTGGCGACCAGTCCAGGGTGTACCCCGCCTCTCGCCCCAAGTCAGCTGGGATAGGCTCCAACAGACCCCCGCAACTCCAATGAGGATAGGCGGCATATAAAAATGGATGAATGGGATGGAAAAAAATTCTTTAAATACATTACTAATTTAAAAATGTAAATACATTAATAATTCAGATATTCGATTCCAATGATTAATTATGTTATAGTTAATGTAAATACATTCTTAATTTGATAATTCATTACACTAATTTGTTTATGGACACCCCAAAGGGTATCAAAGTAGGCTAAGCTATTATACAACAACAGAAAAAAGGATTGAATCACATCAAACACGTCAAAATAGTATTCAATAAATAAATAAATACAATAATAATAACACCATTTCACACCAATTCACACACAGTTTTGTTTTTGATCGGTCAACATTTCAACAGGCAAACCCAAATGACCAAAGTATCAAAAGTATTGATATTTCGATTTGAGAATCGATTTTAGAGCATGACGAGCTGGTATCGAGAGTATCGATACTTCAGTATCGATCCGCACATTTTACATTTTACAATAACGCACAATAATGTATGCTATATGCCGTATGTAAAATTTAAATGTGTTCAAAAACTGTCAAAGGCATCTTGTATGGGATTTAAAGCAGGGGTGTCAAACGTGCAGCACCGGGGCCATTTGTGGCCTGCTTCTTTTTTTATTGGCCTGTGGCACACTTAACTAGAAACCTAAAATAACAGCTAAAATGGAAAAAGTTGCAGTAATTTTACAAGAATAAAGTCAAAATACTAAACAATTATTACAATGAATATTAATAATAATTATTATTTTTGCAAATTACATTGCGTAAAAAGTTATAATGTCAATAAAAACAAGAATAAAGACAAGATACAGGGAAAATATTATGAGAAGAAAATGAACAAGTAGTTGAAATAATTGGAAAATAAATCTAACAAGATCGTTGTACTCTAACAAGAAATAGCCAATATTTTTTGAGTAAAATAACCTAATTTTAGATGACTTTTAAAGTAATAATATTATGAAAACAGACAAAACAAAATAAAGTTGTATTTTTTGGAAAGTTATAGGGTTGGGAAAAAAAGTTATAATATTACAAGAATAAAGTCAAAATATGATGGAAATAATATAATTATCAATAATAATAAAATAATAATCTTATGAGAATAAAAGACAAGATGAAAGAGTCCACACCAAAGCTGGTACTTATAATACACCTACATGACCAAGCTGAGATGGAGTTCTTTCTTATATAATGAAATATTTAAAAGCTAAGAAATATATATAAATATATATGTAACTTCTTAGCATATCTACATGTGTATGCTTTACAAAATTTAAACGTGGTTCTTGCAACCTTTTATTTTTTAGCATATCGCCTTCAGTAAAAAAAATGTGGACACCCTTGGTTTAAAAGGTATGCTGGAGTCAGTTATAAGTTATATGAATTTGTACAACTTTTTATAGACGTGTCCAGTATTTGCATTTAGTCTTGGAAACTTAAAACAAAAAAAGTTATGACATCTTACTTGTCGATACCCGACCATGATCATGCGAACCAGGACGATGTTGATATTGGCTCCCAACGACTCGTCGTGGTAGATTTCATCCACCTGCACGGAGGAATAAGCAACAAAATGTTAACTACATGGCACAACTGAAAGATTTCTATTGGAAATATGCTCCCTTTGAGACATTTTTTCTTGGCTTTCGCTGGCTTATGATTGAAAATTGTGTTAATATGCTGGTGGGGCTCCAGTACAACCAGTGCTGTTATGCAGTGTTGAGAGACAGGAAAAAAAAGTAATGTGTCAGCTGCTGTCTCTGGTTTTGTGTTGATCTGGAATGTACGCTATGCACCGCTGCCTTTCCTGACATCCGCCTTAAAAAGTTTTCTTTTCATACATAAAGGCTGCGGGGGGTTAAGAGGAACAGAGAGTTTGAGTTAGTCAGTTCAGAATTTAAACCAGCACTTGTTGAACATGCATTTCTCTTTGGAATCCTGAGGAAAATAGGTCGTTCAAGACGTTGCTTAGAAGAACAGCGTACTTTGATTAAAAAGTTGATTGGAAGGCGAAAACTGGAAATTGGAAGGGGTGCAAAAAATGTTTGACTGTTCAAATGATCGCCAATGCCTTAAAACGGAGAGCAAAACCAGAGACATGTGGCAGAAAACGGAAGACAACTATCAAAATAGATCAAACAATAACCAGAATGGCAAAGGCTCAACCAATGATCAGCTCCAGGATGATCAAAGACAGTCTGGAGTTACCTGTAAGTACTGTGACAGTTAGAAGACGTCTGTGTGAAGCTAATCTATTTATAAAAATCCCCTGCAAAGGTCCTCTGTTAAAAAAAGGCATGTGCTGAAGAGGTTACAATTTGTCAAGGAAAACATCAAGTGGCCTAAAGAGAAATGGAAGAACATTTTGTGGACTGATGAGAGTAAAATTGTTCTTTTTGAGTCCAAGGGCCGCAGACAGTTTGTGAGACGACCCCTAAACTCTGAATTCAAGCCACAGTACACAGTGAAGACAGTGAAGCATGTTGGTGCAAGCATCATGATATGGGCATGTTTCTCCTACTATGGTGTTGGGCCTTTTTATCCTGTACCAGGGATATGTCCCAAAATATGATATGTCCCACAAGACACTGACCCTAAACACACCAGTAAACCAACAAAATATTAGGTTGTCATGTTATGGAGGGGCCAGCCCAATTGCCGGACCTTAATCCAATGGAGAACTTGTGGGGTGACATAAAAAATGCTGCTTCTGAAGCAAAACCAAGAATTGTTAATGAAGTGTGGAATGTTGGTAAAGAATCTTGGAGGGGAATAAGAGCTGAAAGGTGCCACTAGTTGGTTGACTCCATGCCACACAGATGTGAAGCACTTATAAAAAACTGTGCTCATACAACTAAACATTAGTTTAGCAATTCACAGGATTGCCAAATCCTAGAAACAAAAAGTTTTGTGTTTGTAAAGTCACCGGCAGACACTGATTTTGTTTTTAACAGACACCCCTTTTAACTAAATGCCCAGTTGCGCAGCTTGAAGAACGTGCATGTCATGAATGCTGGGTCTTGTTTGTTTTCTGAGGATCTACTGCACCTGCTGGTAACTTGTTTGCCATGTATCAATAAAAATATACTAATAACAGTGATTAATCGGGTTGGTCACATTGCACTCCTATTATTTTGAACACTACTGTATATGTATGTATACTATATGTTGTCACTTTATTAAAAATTATTACTATGATTTTTGAATTATTATTATTACTGTTCACATTTTGTCAATGTTTTAAAATTTTCATTTTATTATATAGATTTTAAATTATTTATTCATTCATTTTCTATACCGCTTATCCTCCAGCCAACTGCGGTATGCTGGAACCTATCCCGGCTGGTCACCAGTCAATCGCAGTGCACGTTTGGACAAACAAAGACATACAAGCATTCACACTCACATTCACACTCTAATGGACAATTTAAAGTCGGCAATGAAGCTAACATGCATGTTTTTGGGATGTGGGAGGAAACCGGAGTACCCGGAGAAAACCCACACACGCACGGGGAGAACATGCAAACTCCACACAGAGATGCTCAACGGAGATTCGAACCTGTAACCCCCTGACTGTGAGGTCAACATGCTACCCACTCATCCACAGTGCGGCCCGCGCTTAACATTTTGTACATTTTATTCATTTTTAAAATTTCATTTTATTTTCTATAGTTTTTCTAATTTAACTATTTTGTAAATTAAAGTGTTTTAGTTTATATTTTTTTTATTTAGTTAGATTGAATGTTTTTTTTTTTGAACATCTTATTTTTTATTGTATTTTATTGTTTTCTATGTCATGTAATTATTATTTAGTTATTATCCATTTATTAAGGGCTGCAATTCAAACGGTATTTACCATCACATAGTTACATTTAACATTTAATTGGCCCAGCTCTTATTCTCTAAATTATATTAAGAAGGGTTTTTAATATGCTCGTTCCGCCTCCTCCTCAGGGCTGAAATGTAAATAGAGATGTTGCTATCGGCAGGTCCATGAGTTTGACATTCACTCGGCTCGGACACGGGTCACTGAGTCATCAGCAGAACCCTGCGGGTCGAGCACTTTCATCAATGTAACAACTGAACCATTGCACTCTCTGAGGGAGTTACGGCTGTGTGAGTCATCATAACCTCGTCTACCACAATATGCAGCTCGGTTGTTGTTATTATTGAAAGAGAAAAGCTGCACACAAATGACCAAAATGTCCAAAAAGCGAGCTGATACGGCCAGCATAGAAGCAGCACATTGTGCAGGGTGTTGGCCTCGTCCACCGCACCGTACAAAAGTCTTCCGGACGGTGATGAAAGGCTTCCTGGGCTTCAAGTCCAAATTTTCTCAGGTATTCTGAGCATCAGGCAAGTCGCTTGAGCAAATATTCAATTCACCAAGAGTCCATTTGGGGCCAACACATGCTGTGATGGTTCCACCCAAGGGAGAGCCAATGGACTTGAATTCCTCATCGGCCCCCGTGCAAGAAAAGGCAGGCGCTGCATTAAAAAATGTCTCCTGGAAGCATGGAATACTTGGAGGCGCAGGACCTTGATTAAACATGGTCTTTGTTATGTTTAGAGCAGTGGTTCCCGAACTTTTTTGGCAGCGCCCCACTTTTTAAAAATGATTTTCTGCACCCCCCCCCTTCCAAAAATACGGTAATAATGAAACGCCTTCGTGGCGTCATTTTTTGAGCAAATAGGCTAGCCTACCATGAGCTCGTTATTGATGTGTGAGTGTAATGTTAGCAATCTCAGCTTTGTCGGAGGTAAACAGGAGCTGCTATATTAATTTAGTAGCAAATGCTGAGGTTGCATATCATTTCTGGTATGTCTTAAGGCGCCATGTGCACCGGGATAATTGCAAACCCAGAAGGAACACACATGGACAAACACATACACACACTTAGGGAGGTTGGAATTTGGCCACAAAACGCGAGTAGCAGCTGTAGACGGGAGGCAGCGAGCGCCGTGCCTGGTTTGTAAACAGCATCGCATCGCCGCCGCCCGTGTCGGAACAACCATGCCATTGTGCGCCAGGAACCTCGACGGCCACCTTGGCCTCGCGCAGACAGGAGGTCCAGTAATCAATCCCCCGAGGTGCGGGGGAGCGGGGAGAGTTTCTCCAGGTGGTACTACAGGAGGGATTCGGAGGGATTTGAGCACGGGCACGGCTCTGGTGGCTTACAAGCAAACCCCTCGCTTCTTGGAGAAAATTCCCCTCTGGGAAAAAAAGAGAGCAGCCGATGGGCACACGTTCTCTTGGTACCAATGAGTTAATGAACGGGGAAGACCTAGGACACGCTGGAGGGACTATGTCTCGCAGCTGGCCTGGGAACGCCTTGGTGGAGCCTGGAAGAGGTTGCCGGAGACCGGGAAGTCTGGACTTCCCTACTGAGACTGCTGCTGCTAAGCGGAAGAAAATGGAATGGAACATGCTAATAAAAAAAACACCAAGTAGCAGCAGTTTCCCTGACAGCCTAACATGCCAACCGCCAATTGGGCCTTTGCAGCTTATCAGACCACCGTGCGGGCTCCCCCCGTGGTAACTGTTACCGAGTGAAACCGGCGCTCCGTGAAAATCTGACTTGAAAGATTTGGCTTCCTCATAAGGAGCTTATGGTGGTAGGAGCTGCTGAGGTCCATAAAGAATGAGCTAACCTTCTCTGTAATCCCTTACAAAAGCTTTTGACAAAGCAAGATGCCAGAGAACTGATACCTGACGTCTGATGAACCCGGTGACCCCCGCCCCTCACCACCGCTACTTACAATGTTCATGAGCGTGAGGACGTAGTTCTGCACGTGCTCCTTGGCGTGGAAGCGCACCACGGAATCGTCCACGGCGAGCAGCACCTCTATGTTGTAGTCGTCCTTCTTGGCTTGCCTCCGCTTGCGCTCGGGCTCGGACAGTTTGTGCTGGACCAGGTCCAGGGCCGCCGGAAGGTCGGCGATGCCGAAGTCGACCACTGCAATGAAAGTAAAATGCGAATCCAAATTCAATCACCTGCTGCTGTTAATGTAACCGGAGAACCCATTAATTGAATGAATGAAACAAATTAACAACAACACAATTATTAATCTGATAAATATCATTATTTAGTTTCACTTTAGTTTGATTTATTGCATTATTGCATGTTACATTGAAATACATCGCATATTTACTGCTCAACATTCCACCCCTTCTCCATGTCACAGCGGTCACTAATTCAGTAAAACGTTTGTTTACTCTCGGTGTCCAAATATAATAATCACAAAAACATCAGGACCTCGGGGAGAGCCCAGGATGGTAAGCCAGAGCACGCCATCTCCTCTGCAGGCCTCGACGCCCCTCAGACCGGCTGACAGACATGGCGTTTGTCTACATAAACGGAACTGAAACTAGCCATTGTTCTGCACATTTACTTCATTATTTGGAGATTGTTGGCAGCGTCTTCTTCCATTTGTACATGTTTTAATTTGATTCTTCTGTTTTCATACACGTATTTCATATTCTATTTTGTATGGCATAATCGGTTTGTGGCATCTCCTTGAAAATGGCTGCCAGAAGGTGTTTATAATTGTGTATATAAATCAGAGTAAGACTGCAATGGTAAGCTATTTGGTTTTTTGGGGAGCTAAAGACCTACCTCAAAGTCACAGTTCACAACCTGACTCTCCAATATTTGTTCAGTTATATCCAATTCTTTATTATTGTTTGCGGATAACTGTTGGCGCTAAGAGCGCTGAGATGTGGCGGTGGGTGTGTGCGGCTGAAGTCAACCCTCAACCCCTGACCAATTGCAACAGAGTAGGCGTGGACAGGGGAGAAGTGGGCCGAATCAGATTACCCTGTATCACAGTCAGGAGGTTGAGGGTTCGAATCTCCGTTGGGCATCTCTGTGTGGAGTTTGCATGTTCTCCCCGTGCGTGTGTGGGTTTTCTTCGGGTACTCCGCTTTCCTCCCATGTTCCAAAAACATGCATGTTAGCTTCATTGGCCGCTCTAAATTGTACATCGGTATGAATGTGAGTGTGAATGTTTGTTTGTCTATATGTGCCCTGCGATTGACTGGCGACCAGTCCCGGGTGTACCCTGCATCCCGCCCAAAGTCAGCTGGGATAGGCTCCAGCATTCCCGGGACCCTAATGAGGATAAGCGGTATAGAAAAGGAATGAATGAACGAACAACTTAAGATTTACAGAGTACTTTATGAAAACACTCACTTACGTAGAATTAAATCCAATGGAAATGTATGTATAAAAAACAAAATATCAAATATATAAATACTCTAAGTACATTTTCAAAATCCTTGGAAAAGTCAAGATAATGCGGGACCTTTTGATCCTCTTTATCTCCACATGATGTTTCTTTCTCACGGCTTGAAGGCCATTTTCCACCCAGGTGGTCAATGACGCCCTACCTTCCAGCTCTAACGTCTTCTGGGCGTTTTTCCGTGCGTACCTTCATTGCGGAGTTCCTCCCCGCGTTGGTCGGATTCCCGCTTGATGGCCGACCTGCGGTACACCACATGCACACGCCCCTTCACCTCCACATCCTGCTGGCCCTTCTCCAGGGGCTCTATGAAAAACTCGCCATGGTTGGTGCGGATCAAGCCTGCCTGGAAAGAGCGTTTGAAAAAGGGTTTGAGATGAGCACCACATAATTCAATGCCGTGTCATTTTGCTGTGAATGAGCTGGTATCTGTCAAGATGGACAATGGACTTTTTTTTTTTTGCACCTCTGTTTTTCAGTGACAGCATGAAATGAAAAAAGAAAATTCAACCTTTGAGTTCCTTAATGGTTCCTACTGTGAAGATAAATCCTTCTGGGATGTGCTTCATTTAGTCATCAGCTAGCAACAATATATTCCACCCTATACTCTTCACCGTCCACAAGCCATCCAGCTTCCAGAAGGACCCCACAGATTTATTTTGGAAGCCTGAATCCAATTGAAAATCTGCAGGGTGCCCGTACGCGGTGTTTACAAGAGATGCCCTCGCATCCATGCATTTTCTGTGCCGCTTCTTCTTCTGTCTTTTCTCTCAACCGATTCAAACTGATCATTTAGGACATGTTTGCTACCAGTCAGGACTTTCCACATTTACTGCCATTTCATACTTTCCGTGGCAATTTGCTATTGAAAATGAATGAGAAAATGAACGTGGCTCAGGTGATTGAGTGGTAGCCTCACAACTCAATGGTTGCTGGTTCGGTCCTCGTGGAATTGACATGTTTTGGGGTTTTTTTTGTCCGTTACCTACTTCCACATTTCTGAAGCACTGGAAACCATTTAGCTCATTCCAGACTTGTAGGCTACCTATAAACCAGAGTTTTCCTAAAAATTCCCAGATTTCCCCTAATTCAATGTTTTCTGTGCCGTCCTACGTCCAATCATTCAAAGCCTATTTAACCCTTTAGGCGCCACAGTTTTTTAATGAAAATAGTCCATTTTGGCATTAAAATGAGAAAAATCACCAGAATGACCCAACGTTTGTGATGGGAGTATCAAATCAAATTATTAGTCTATTTTTGAATTATGACGTCACCAAGCTATGACTATGTTAGATGCCTGTCGCCACGATACCAGCTCATCAACAGGCTCATCAAAATGTCTGATCCACTTACACCACTGCTGCCTCAACTGTTATTATTACAAATATTATGACATAAGTACCTATGTAAGCACCTATTATGTCTGTCAATATTATCGTTCATCCACGTCATTGTGTTCTCAGCTCATATCCATCTATTAAGAGTGCATTTGCCGAGGAGTCTACAGCATTTGCTGCTATTTCAGCGTTGAGTTTTTTTTTTTTTTTACATTCGTCAATAAATGTAAGGATTTTTGCATTTTATACAAAATGCGGTTTATTCACTAACCCAAAAAGTACACACTCTGTGCTGGTAGAAACGGAATTTGGGAAAATATCAAGTAGATTTTATATATACCTATTTATTAGTTAACAGTTCTATTATAACATCCATCCATTTTTGATGCCGCTCCTCACTAGGGTCTTGGCGGTGGGCCTGAGCTTATCCCAGCTGACTTCGGGCGAGAGGCAAAGCATGTTTTGGGGATGTGGGAGGAAGCCAGAGTTCCCGGAGAAAGCCCACGGAGGCAAGGGGAGAAAATGCAAACTCCAGACAGGAGATTCCCAGCAGAGAATCAAACGCAGATCTTCCCGATCTCTTGACTGCGTGGCTAACATGTCAACCACTAGGCCATCATGTGGCCTTTTATGGTCACATAACATTGTTATAATTAGTATGGAATTACATCATCATCATTGGTGCTGCTGCTGCATTGAATACACACTACTTGTTTATTGTACAATTTTTAGTGTTTTAAAGCTCCTTGTCACATCATCAACCTGCTGAGTGACATTTCATCTCCCTCTATCTTGGATGGACCTTCTCATTCATTTCCTTTAAAATCCCGCTCCGCCTCGCCCTAATGATGACCAGTGCCTCAGGGGACGTCCCGTTCTTTATCTACACCGGGCTAAGGCATTAAAGGATAATGGATGTAGGATTCATCTGAGGAGCCAGGACCTGCTGAGCTGGGTCGTGGCTCCTCAGGTGGATCCTACATCCATTATCCTTCCGTCTAGACGATCCCACGACATCACATCCACACATATCGAGCAGAGCAAATGTTTAACATCATTTCTGGGTATAATCTGCACCCGCTAAATTAGAGAAAAAAAAGTGCATATATAAGCTGCACCAGACGTAACATTAGCCTACCAGAAAAGCCTTTTGTTGCCGCCCTTGTGGGAACTAAAACCACAAAAGTCTTCCTCCTCTGTGTCGGACTTGAACAGCCTCATAATTCCTTCATCACACACTTTGTCGGTCTCTCTCTTTTGGTGTCGCTCTCTGTGCTTTCCTCTTCATCTGGCAGTAGTCCAGCCTTATATAGGTTTTTTTTACACTGCTCTGCTGTAAGTAACCACCAGGACTTGTGCAAAAGTTGCTCTTTGGATTCTCTCCGTGTAGTTACCAACTCTTCAAGCCCGTTTTTTAGTTCAGCCCGTCTGCTTTTCTTCCTCTTTTATTGTCTTTCTATCTGGCATCAGCTTTTCCTGCTGCCATTTCCAACCTCTCACCATGCAGTCGTCGATGTTAAGCGTACGTGAAGCAGCCATGTTTCCTTGCCTCAAAAGTCAAATCGACGGCCTTTAACTTGAAAGCGGCATCGCATCCATTTCTTTGCATGCTTTCTACGATGGAACATTGTGACTACCGGGTCGGCACTGCAGAACCTGTCTACATTCCGGGGAAGTAGGCGGCGGTGTACACCAAAAGAATACATCCGGTCGCCTATTTTTCGGCATTCAATATTAGATACTTGGTTTATTGGTTGGTTATTATATGTGAACGCCTGTGGCCCCTCCGTACATTGTGTAAGTTTTACATTTCACGAGCCACTTGGGGAATTGCTGGATTTCACATGCCATTTCCAGGCTGCTGGAGTTATCGTTCTGGACTTCATGGGACCCACGGTACAACGGGACCAGGGATACCATGGTCATCATAGTGCACGTGTCATGCACAGCGCAATCGCTGCACGAAATCCCCATACGTCCTTTCTTTTTTACGTTACTTTCCTTTTTTCTGCAATCTTGGTGGTATATTTGTGGTGTTTATCGAGTAATAATTTCAGTATTACGTGTGCTTGTTGTTGCTCACTGCGCAGGGGAGCGTGCGCATCAACACGAGCAAACGCCACGAAAGGTGACTTCTCTGCGTTTTTTTCGCTTGTTTCCTGAACTTTTTTTGTCGTTGTGATGGACTAATTGCGTTTTCCGTAACACGTGTTTAAACAATTGGTAGTAGTTCTGAAGTATAGGAGATGTCACGAGATGACCACATATTATACGTGTTATACAGTTTGCGCCGGAAATTACAGTGCTTTACTGATAGTGACGCCGCGCCAACTCGCCACACCTACGCCTCCTAGCGGGAGAAATCCGGACAGAATCAACCTCGGCAGCTGGAAATGATGTGGAGCAACAGGCGCAGAAAGAATCTGAAATGTAATATGGCAACGAGAGAGAACGATGCTGCCTGAAAAGAAAAGAAAAAAACGCTTCTGAGCAGAAAACGTCAAATGAGACTTCCTCTGTGCTCCACCGAGAAGGGAAATTAAGGGAGTGGAAGAAAAGCGAGGCTGCAGAAGAGCCAAGAAACATTTGGAGAGTAAACACAAGCAGACACGTTAAGGACGAGCTTTGCTGTCTAGCGAGACAGGAGGATTGGAAAAAGATGCGTGGAGAGTAAAGTCCTACAGAAATGAATGCCTCAGTTCAGGGTTTTTCCAGGATTTTTGGAAGCTGTGGTGTGGGGCTGCACGGGCAATAGCAATTTCTAATGAATATTTGATGTAATTATTTATGAACTTATTTACTTACAGCAGTGCAATTTCAACACCATATACAGTATGTGTCTCTGATGTCACAAAAAAGTTTGTTTGGCCTTGGAATGGGACTTCCTTATTGTCTTTACTGTGCGATGCATTCAGGGACACAACATTGCAACTCTTTATTATGTGTGTATGTGTGGTCTAAGTAAACGGAAAGACAAAAAAAAACAAATGAGTGGATATTCTTCTTATAATGACGATAATGAGTCTTCTAATCGTGCAAAGGACACTGAGGGGGGTCCTTTCCATCACGGAAAACCAGCATCATCTCCTAACAGAAGAGCAGTTTCAGTGGCAGATTACTATCACTGTCCTGCTCCGCTGACAGATAGAAGTGAACAGTCACGTATTAGTTATGTGTTTATTCTTAGTCTATCGCTCCTGTCTTGCCTTGATTGTCTTATTATGATGGCTGGACAGTCTCTTTCTGGGTTTTTTTGTATTGTGATTCACGGTTCCATTTAGCACAGCAAGTCTTCCAGGTTCTAAAGCAGCAAAACAGCTCCAGACCATCACACTACCGCTACCACCAACTTTATGCCGACAAAAGAGCTCGACCGTGTATGTTGACATCAACTTAAGCTGTAAGAACAAGAACACAGTGGACCAGTAATCCACAATTTTGTTGACTTAGACGGGCTTTCGACAAACAGGTTCCACTGTATAACAAATAAAGTGGCGCTCACAGTAAAAAGGCAGAGCTTGCAAAGACGTCAGCTCACCAGAGCACTAAATTCCACATGCTGGCTCCAGGAACTTTGAAGGCTGATATTTACTGCGTGTAATTTCACTGCCAAATAGCTGGCAAGCTCGGCGACTAATTGAGGTGAAAAGCAGTGTGTCTGTAAAAGAAAAATCTGTAAATAGAAAAAATCAAAACATCCACAAAACCTGCCTGGAAGCGACGGCACACAACAAAAGGATTAAGACGCTTTTGCTGTTGTCATTCCCGGGATATTCACTTCCACGTATCATGACGAGATCTGCAGCATGTCGTGCCAACGTCAATAGAGTGGAGGTTGGTGGTGCTTGACGCCCGCCAGGTATGGACTTGGAAATAATTGCTGATGGGGTCCTGCGGTGGGATTAGGACCGGATTGGTCTTTGATCAAGTTGCATCTCTTTTTGGCCAGACCCAAAGGCCGTGTGGCTGATGACCACCACTGGGATTATGCAGAGAACATTGTTGTGGTTTGCAATATCCTGGCAATCGTGCAGGATAAACATTTTTAGATCCGGTATGCATTTAAAAATCTATCATGAAAGTTGTCACCCAACCTAACAACTAAAGTTGGAAGGAGTAGAAGTCAGATGTTCTTCATTTCCCCCTGTCTGCTGCAAGACAAACGACATCATTTGCTTGAAATAATTTGCATAGTGTATACTAGGAATGGACGATATGGCAACAATTAATGCTGCCTCTAAAAACATAAATCCTGATCAGATGATTAAAAATTGTTATCAGATTCATCACCATTTTCAAATTAGTTAATCGTGATTAATCACCATTTACTGTGTGTGTGTGTGTGTATGCATTTGCATTGTATGTATTTGCAATGTGTATGTATTTGCGATGTTTATTGTTGCGTTCAAAAACACCACGTAAATTCGAGATGAATTCTCGTGTATTTTCTGGGACTTCCAAGCACTCTTATACGCAGCAAATTGTACTTCCACCAAGGCCTTCCCAGGCCAGCTGTGAGACATAGTCCCTCCAGCGTGTCCTAGGTTTTCCCCGGGGCCTTCTTCGGGCTGGGCATGCCCGACAATTAGCATGTTAGTGGGAACGTAGATCCATCGGTAAACAGAGAGCTTTGCCTTCCGGCTCAGCTCTCTCTTCACCACGACGGTCCGGTACAGCGACCGTATTACTGCAGATGCTGCACCGATCCGTCTGTCGACCTCGCGCGCCAACCTTCCCTCACTTGTGAACAAGACCCCGAGATACTTGAACTCCTCCACCTGAGGCAAGACCTCACTCCCAACCCGGAGGGTACAATCCACCCGTTTCCGACTGAGAACCATGCTCCTGTAAACACTGAAGGTCACAGCCTGATGAGGCCATAAGGACCACATCGTCTGCAAATAGCAGAGACGAGATCCTAAGATCACCAAGATGGACTCCATCAACACCTTGACTGCGCCTAGAAATTCTGTCCATGAAGATT
>QODF01000233.1:2547309-2713310 GCA_024372805.1 Oostethus manadensis | reverse complement strand
CCCCTTCACCCCTTCATCCCCTTCACCCCCTTCACCCTTCCCTAAAAGAGTCCGTCGGAGGAACATCACCTGCAAGAACAATGGCAAAAAGTGTTTTTGTTTTTTTCTAAACGGCCAAGAAATAGGAGTTTGGAGCTGCAGTGATTAATCGGTGATGCGACGATTAATCGAATTAATCGGCAGCTATTTTAGCCATTGACTCGTGGTTTCATTTCCGGATTCCAGCTTCACAAATGTGGCTATTTTTGGAAATGTCCTTTGCCATCCGCAAAAGCAGACGTGTTATCTTTGCGTCTTTTTGTCAGACTAAACGAGATCACGTCGGCATTTTGGCCTCTTTCTGATATTTTGCGACGCCAACATTCCCACGCCACTAATGGGATGTATGCGCTTGTACTTGTACGTCGGAAAACGTGTACGATTATGCACAACTACCACCCTGCGTACACAAAACAGCGAAACTACTACTGCTGTGCCTGTCCAGCACAGGCCATGTCGTTTTGCTTGACCATCAAGACAACGCCAGCCACCCCAGACCAGACCATCCATTAATCGAAAAAATAATCAACCGATGAATGGATTATTCAAATAATAGCTTGTTGCAGCCCTATGTGAGTTAATGCATGGCCAAGCGAGACAGTGATTAATAAGAGAATAAACTAACAAGCAGTAAAAGATGGACACGATAAAGACGTGTAAATAAAACACACACACAAAAACATAACATGGTCAAAAAAGTTAGTTTACATCAGTGGTTACTTTTTGTCATGCACCCCCTAGGGGACATGAAACCCCCCCCCCAATTTGAAATACTATTGGAAAACTGATGGTATATATTTATTTTGTCTGCACTGTACTGATTGGACTTCAAACTGAAACTAGGAAAATAAAACAAAATGGACCGCTGTGTAGCACACAAGCATATTCTAGAGTCAAATTACACGTTGAGTACAATAAATGTGTACACGTTGGCAGGTTTGCACTAACTTTGAAAGTATACATTTACACGACATTAAATACTAGCAGTTCAGTTCACGAGATTCACAAGATCAGGTCAGCAAGATTAGACAGGATTTTAACTAAAAATTTTTAAAAATTGCGAAAGAAATGTGACAATAAATTGCAATCGACTAACGTTCTACTGCTGTTACTGCCCAACCGGTCTACATGTTCTTTGTAGACTAAAGGCATTTGACCGTGTCCCTCGTGCTCGACCATGTCCGTCCCTCGGCCGTGTCCCTAGTACGGGATCGCTGTTGCCCGGTGCTTGTACAATTGAAGCAGGAGCCTGGTTTGCATTGCCATCAGTAAGTCAGTCAAGGTGTTGAGGGAGTCCAGCTTGGTGACCTTAGGATCTCGTCTCTGCTATTTGCAGACGATGTGGTCCTTATGGCCTCATCGGGCTGTGACCTTCAGCTTTTACTGGAGCGGTTTGCCGCTGAGTGTGAAGCTTCTGGGATGAGACTCAGCACCTCCAAATCCGAGGACATGGTTCTCAGTCTTAAACGGGTGGATTGTACCCTCCGGGTTGAGAGTGAGGTCTTGCCTCAGATGGAGGAGTTCAAGTATCTCGGGTTCTTGTTCACGAGTGAGGTCGACCTCATTACTGCTGATGCTGCACCGATCCGTTGTGGTGAAGAGAGAGCTGAGCTGGAAGGCTCAGAAGATCCACGTTCCCACCCTCACCTATGGTCATGAGTTATGGGTCATGACCGAAAGAACGAGATCCCGGATACAAGCGGCGGAAATGAGTTTCCTCCGTAGGGTGGCTGGACTCACCCTAAGAGATAGGGTGAGGAGCTCGGCCATCCGGGAGGAGCTCAGAGTAGAGCCGCTGCTCCTTCACATGGAGAGGAGCCAGTTGAGGTGGCTCGGGCATCCAGTCCGGATGCCTCCCGGGCGCCTCCCTGGTGAGGTGTTTCGGGCATGCCCAGCCAGGAGAAGGCCCCGGGGAAGACCTAGGACACGCTGGAGGGACTATGTCTCACAGCTGGCCTGGGAACGCCTTGGTGTCCTCCCGGTGGAGCTGGAAGAGGTCTCCGGAGACAGGGAAGTCTGGACTTCCCTACTTAAACTGCTGCCCCCGCGACCCGGACCCAGATAAGCGAAGGAAAATGGAATGGAAGGGAAAAAATTACATACAATTATACAAATATAACATAAACATCGATGTAGTTATCATTATGGCTTACCCTAAAGAGATTTACATCCCCACTTCTTAAGCATAAAAACTTTGGCACCTGCGATTAAATGTGATTAAAATGTGTTAACTATGGACAAAATGCGATTCATAACGATTAAATATTTTAATCGACTGAGCTCCTGATTATATATTAGTAATTAATTAGTAGTTCTGTTGTGGTATTAAAGTTCTGTTGCGGGCATTGCTCTCATTAACTTCAGAGGAACATGTCTTGTGTTTTATGCCGAGCAACCAGAATGCACTGCAATCGTTCCGGCTCTTGTGTGGCTGCTTGGAAAAATAATACAAATGAGTTTCCAGACCAGAGAAAGTTTTTTTTTAATATTATCTTATATCTTTTTTGTTTGTTTTGTTTAGCAGATCAATGGCGACCACCAACAGCTAACATCTATGGAGTCCTTATCAGACGCTTTGGAAAATGTATCTAGCCTGGACGTCGTCTCACCCTAACCACCTCCATGCTCTCATTCCCCGGATGATCAGTGTTAACATGAGATGGAAACTAACAACGATGGAAAGCATTAAATCGGCTTGTAAGAGCAACTTTTGATGCGCTTTTTCCATCCGCACCAGGCATGGAGGGGTGGGGGGTGGGGTAGCAGCGCGCAGTGGCGATTGCTCTAAGACTGCAAGGGAAGCTCAGCTTCCTCTAAAATGTCAAAAAGGTAGTGAAATATTTACTGCTGTGGGCACATTTCATTGACTAAACAAGTACCTTCATCTCTGCTTCACAAGCTGCTGTTTATCACAGGTAACTGACACCACTTCCTTGTCATCTTTCCACAGTTGGAGCGTCTGCTGACTTCATTGTGGAAGCGTCGAGCGGGTCATTGCATAAATGCTGGGTGTTGCCCCGCCCATCGGACGCTCGGCATCTCTGGGAGTCTACGGAGCAGTGGGCTGGCCCGGATGCTCAGCTTCTGCATGATTACTGGATGATTAGACTGAGGCGGAGTCCCTTTTTTATTGACAGTGAAATGAGTGAATCTCGGAGTACAACCATCCATTCATTTTCTACACCGCTTATCCTCATTAGGGTCGCGGGGATGCTGGAGCCTATCCCAGCTGGCTTTGGGCGAGAGGCGGGGTACACCCTGGACTGGTCGCCAGTCAATCGCAGGGCACAGGAGTACAACCATCCACTGCATTTTCCAAGTTTTTCATTCCCTTGTTCCGAACTGATCCGGAGACTTTCCCGCTCACTTGGGTCTTTGGTAAAAACGACAAAGGAACAGCGGGTAGAATTTACATATAAATAAACAAACACGATTATGATGCAGGCCGGGCAAAAAGAAAAAGCTTCCCCTCCTTGAACGACCACAGGGGGAGGAAGGACGACATTCCACAATGTAGTCCAGCGTTCAATTAGAAAGCAAAATGGCCACGGTTTCCAAATTGAAAAACTCCTCCGGCTTTTCAATGAGTTACAAGTACGGACATCTGTTTGGGTCCCGGTTTGATAAGTACCTGGGGTGGGGGGGTGGTAGATTACCATCCGTGCAGGACCAGCAGGAATGCTTCCAAATGTGGTCTCGCTGGGAAAACATGTGACGGGTTGGAGATGCAACACAGCTGCCACTTTTGCGTTGAGAGAGGTTGTTATTATGCTGCGGATTGAAAGGACGTTCAAGAACTCCGCCACTTGGTCACCCCGCCTTTAGAAAATGAGATGTGGCCATGGTAACGTGTGTGGGAGTCTTCTCAAAACACACACTCATGCTCATTAGGACGCCACTGTCCTCGCGCCTCACACTTTTAAGAAAACCAACTGATCCTTACGTTGGTCGACAGAGGCGAGGAAATCCCCCCCTCTAAAGCAGTGGTTCCCAGTGGTACTTTTTCTGCAGCACCCCCACCCCCCCCTTGGAGGTAAAATCATTTTCAGCACCCCCCGCCCGAAAGTTATGGTAATAATGAAAAGTGTTTGTGGTAGCCCCGCATCCCCCCCCACCATCCCCGCTGTCAAAATTCCGCGCCCCCCAGTTTGAAAAGCACCGCTCTGAAGGAACTTTGCACAAAAGAAGGTCCCCACACTTAAGGGAGCAGGTCCTCATACTTTGGTCGACTGAGCGCCACATGAGAGCCAGCACTTTGGTGACAGAGGTGAGGAAATACCTCTCTTCAAGGTGCACAAAATAGTGGGGCGGGGCCCCCTGGCGGGGCGGCGAACTGCCGGTTGGGGTGGCGTGAGAGGAAGGGAGTACTTTTAGTGTTAGTGCAGAACTGCCAACATGTACACATTTATTGTACTCAGCGTGCATGAATAAGCGCGTATGCTTCACAGCTCAGCAGCGTCTATTCAGTCCGTATTGTACAAATTATGGACAGTTTGTCAACTGTCAGCGTGGACAGCGGTTTGGATTTACTATCAAAACACAACCAATGTTGTGTAAATAACTGGCACAACAAGTGAGCAGCAAGACCATTGCGTCCGAGCCATGCCCGGATATCTCCTTCCTCGGGAAACTGGGCTGCGTGGCAGATAAGGAGTCCATACACCCCTCCAAGATAATCAAGGACCCTGCTGAAGAAACATCTGTTGGAAGGAAGGTGGAGGAGCACGAGGTGTCCTAACATCTACCAAGCGGAGGAGTGGAATTCCAGTAGCAACCTGTGCAATTTCGTGGCGGAGATGATTGAGGCAGTGCTGGACAACAATGGCGGTCACACTATCCACAAGTACAGAATTCGGACATGTTCACTGCAAACTCTTATTTTCAAATTCATATTTGTTCTGCAACCGACTGGCGACCAGTCCAGGGTGTACCCCGCCTCTCGCCCAAAGCCAGCTGGGATAGGCTCCAGCATCCCTGCGACCCATCCATCCATTTACCACCGCTTATCCGGGTCCGGGTCGCGGGGGCAGCACCTTCAGTAGGGAAGTCCAGACTTCCCGGTCCCCAGCGACCTCTTCCAGCTCCACCGGGAGGACACCGAGGCGTTCCCAGACCAGCTGTGAGACATAGTCCCTCCAGCGTGTCCTAGGTCTTCCCGGGGGCCTTCTGCCGACTGGGCATGCCCGAAACACCTCACCAGGGAGGCGCCCGGGAAGCATCCGGACTAGACGCCCGAGCCACCTCAACTGGCTCCTCTCGACCCTCCCCTCCACCCGCGACCCTAATGAGGATAAGCGGCACACAAAATGACGGAATGAATGTTTGCTTATTCTTAAAAGTCAAAGGTTTTGTTCCATGTTCTTTTTTTGAAATCTGCAGGCAGACAAGGTTTTTCATTAGTGTGGTCAGCCAGGCGTGTCCAGCTTTCATATTAAAACCAATTTGCCAACCAAGATCAAGATCATCACGCAAGATCGCCCATCATCTAAAAAAATGCGTTTTTGAGTTTCCCTGAAATTGGCGACATCCTCCTGCCGCCACCGAACCTCTCAAAGGCGCTCTTTGTCCGTCTTGATCCGTGTGTCCCTCAGAACGTCCATCTTGAGTTTCACATTGGGAGAGGATGAATTTGGGAAGGATTTCAAAGAGGAGGGGGTTGGGGGCGGGTGGGTGAGACGGCAGCCCTCCTCCCCTCCTGGAGTCCCGGGTCTTATCTAGACTTCGGAGTCGAGATGTACCCGCGTTGAAAACGAAGCCGGCCTTCTCCGCATGGATGTTTTCCTCATCAAAAGGCTGGACTTGTGTCGCTCGCAAACTCGGAGAGACTATTCCCGTCCAGTTCCCATCCGAACCGCTCGGTTTCCATTTGCAATAATCCAGGAGAAGCCCCGTGTGACGCGATACCATCCCGACAACTTCCGTGCTCTCCGAGATAAGCCTGCTATGCGCTAACGAGACGGGAAGTGATCTGGGATATCAGCCTTTCAAAGCAGCTTTTAATCACCCTGCAGTTTTTCCCTCCCATCCTCCTTAAATGAAGAACTGTCCACTTCAAAAAGCAACTCAAGATTAGCTTTTTGATCCACCTAAGCTGCTTATTGCTGAATCGGCAAAGAGGTGACGGATGTCCGGCCCAACAATGCATCATCTGTATCCACTGCTGGCGCGGGTACAACTTGGAGAGGCCGTCCGGATATACGAGCGGCCTCTTAGCGTATCTGCAGCACCAGATGCTGAGGAGATAAGCGGGGGACGCCAAAATACAAAACAGCAGAGACAGTTTGAGTCTATTTGATTTATTTCAGCTTTAAAAAAAACATGGAGTCCATGTTAGATCCGACAACAAAAGACGGTCGATTTGCTACACTTTACAATAAAAACATGACATTTTTGAGTAAACACCTTTTAAGTCGTTAGATCTCCCATTCGAGTCTTCCTTACAGCATTCATACGGTTAAGCATCTGCTTTTGTACTAAACAATCACCCTAGCAGTGTTGCAAATCCAAAGGAAACTGCAACTTAAAGAATGAAGGACTGGGGCCACGCTAAGATCAAAAATACAAGTCATAGAAGAGAAAACGGAATTTCACAATAATAAGGTCATAATATTAGAAGAAAAATAAGTTGTAATATCAAAAGAAGTCAGAGTATAGAATTTCAGAAGTATAAAGCTGTATTATTATGTGAATAAAGTGGCAATATTACAAGAAACGTGTAACTCATTTGTAAATGAGTTTGACGAGTGTAGTCGTACAAGTAGAAGTTGTTATATACAGACAGAAGAATAAAAAACATGACAAGAATGAAGTCGGGCTATGCGTAAAACAGCCAAATTGAACAAGAAAAGTCGTCATATATTGACAATAAAAAGTAGTATTACCAGAATAAAACAAGATTTGGTTTCATCCATGCCATCCATTTTCTGTTGTACAAGAATTAAGTTGTATTATGAAAACAAAAAAAGCCATCACGGTGCGAGAAAAAACGCAGATTTTCACAAGAATAACGTTGTGTTACTGCGAAGTCGGAACATTATGATAATAAAGTAATAATATTCCGAGAAAAAAGTCATTTTTACAAGAATATAGTCCAGAAAACCTTGAAGAATGACGATGAAAAATGATGAGAACACGGTGAGAGCTTGCCCAGAATAAAATCCTCCTATTATGAGAATTGCACAAGAAAAGTTGTTCAGTGTGGCCCCAATACTCTTCACGCAACATGGACATCTAAACAGAGCGGAATTATTTCTCCCGAGTGACACCTCTCACCGCTGAAGAAAGCAATCTTTTCCACGCGTATAAAGAAGATGCATTTTAAGGATTTGCTAAGACTATCGTTCTTGACAATCAAAGGCACGGCGACTTCTACCTTTTAAGAGTCTAAACAATGAAGCATTTTTACTGGGCCGTTAGGAAGGCACCGAGTTAGTCTTTTATTGTGAAAAGCACAGTTCTATACTTTGCGGTTCACAGTGATTCCCCTCACAGGAAGTCCCCCCGGACAGGAAGCGACGGAAGGTTCTGCTGCTGCCAGCGCCAGCGCAGCCGGGCCAGTGGGTTCAGTGGCGCGTCCCTCGAGTTCTTGAACTCGCTGAAGCTCAGCCGGTTGAGGATGTGGTAAACTCCGGCCCGGGCGGCAACCTGTTGCAGAGAAATGACGACACAACAAACAAATAAGCCCAATTAACTTAGTAGGTTATATTTAGACGGCAACTTGTGGGTGTGGCTTACATTGTAGTTAAACCAATCAGGTCATTGATCCGGCCGCCACCTCTTTAATTGACTTTGACATTGGTTACATTTCAGTCGAGCGTTTTGCACTTCAGTTTAGCATGTGTTGTACTGACTTAAGAAAATAATTGTCCATTGAATAAATAGAAACACTATGAAATAATGAAACTGTGATTGGCCCCCAGTTAAAACATAACATGACTGAGATTAATTGGGATTTACCAGTCAGGAAAAGGTCATAAAGCCATTTTTGGGACTCCAATGAACCACAGTGAGACCTACAAATGAGGAAAACAGTGGGGAACCTTTCATAGACTGGCCGGTCTACCAGAGTTACCCTAAGAGCTCAGGGACAACTCATCCAAAGGTCACAAAAGGCCCCCAACAACATCCAAAGAACCGCCTGCATGGCAGAGATCCAAAATAAACCCCACTGCTGAAAAAAATAACATTAAGGCTTGTCTCAATTTTAACCACATCTTGATGATCCCTAAGACCTTTGTGAAAATACTTTTTGGTAGGTGTGTATCTCGTTAAAACTAGTGTAAAATATTGCATTTCAGAAGATATGGTGGTGGTAGTGTGATGGTCTGTGGCTGATTTGCTGCTTCATGACCTCCACGAGCGGCTGTGATAAAAGGAAGCATGAATTCTGCTGTCTACCAAAAAATCCTGAAGGAGAATGTCCGGCCATTTGTTTGTGCCCTCAAGCTGAAACAAACGTGGGTTCTGCAGCAGGACAATGATCCAAAACACGCCATAAAGTCCACCTCTAAATGGCTGAAGAAAACAAAATGAAGACTTTGGAGAGGCCAAGTCAAAGTCCTGACCTGAATCCCATTGATATGATGTGGCATGCCCTTAAAAAGGCGGTCCAAACTGAAAACACTCCAACGTGACTGAATTACAACAATTCTGCAAAGACGAGTGGGCCAAAATTGTTCCACAGCGCTGTAAGAGACTCATTGCAAGTTATCACAAATGCTTGATTGCAGTTGTTGCTGCTAAGGGTGGCCTTAATGCTAAGGCATTAGGTTTAGGGGGCAATGCCTTTTTCACACAGGGCCATGTAGGTTTGGATTTCTTTTCTCCCTTTAAAATAAAACGTTTCATTTAAAAAGTGCATTTGGTGTTCAGTTGTGTTGTCTTTGTAAAATATTTAAATGTGTTTAATGATCTGAAACATGTAAGCGTGACAAACACGCAAAATATAAGAAATCAGGAAACACTTTTATGTCATAACAAACACGGGTGGTGAATTTTCGCCGATTTTTGAAAAGGTCATGAAATATGTGAATTTGTCATGAGATGATGAATGTAGTTTTATTGTTATAAGGGCTTAATTATTTATTATTTAAAGTGATTTAGGAGGTCATAAAATATATACATTGGTCATAAATAAATGACTCATAATTTATTTAAGATTAAAAAGGTCATGAAAAATATACATTGCCTTTGCATAAATGATGAGACAGATTTAGTAGAATTATTATTAAAAGGTCATGAAATATACAAGGTGGTCATGAAATGATGAAGTATTTTCATTATCGGTATGTCGGCAAAAAAACAAATCGTGGACATCCCTAGTTATAATCATTAAAAAGCTCACAAAATGTATAAAAGATCATGAATAAATTGCTGATTAAGAAGGTCATAAAATATACAGGGCGGGTCAAAAGTAGGGTTACAGTTACCACTTAGACATTTTACAATTAGTAGACATTTAAACATTTATGTACTTTTATTTATGTGAGCACTGGAGAGATCAAATATTCAATGTAAAATGTGTAATATGTAAATATGGTGTATGTAAATACATGTCTAATAAATGTAAAATGTCTAAGTGTCTTTCGGCCCACCGTGTGTAAATTGTCTTACTATTTCCGTAAAGGATTAATGTCATTATTTAAGATGATTTTAAAAAGCCATGAACATACACATTGTTCCATAAATGATGAATACATTTCTTTTTACGATGTCTAAAAAGGACATGAAATACACTCCCCTTCAAAAGTTGGGGAACGCGTGCAGGTGTTCATCCATCATGAAATCAATTATCGATAAAGTTTTACTCTGAGATGATTAAAAAATGGTCATGAAACATATATTTTCATGTAAATGGTTAATATAGTTTTACTAGAATTATTTAAGATGACTCCAAATGTCATGAAATATATAAAATGGTCATGAAATGATTATCCATCCATCCATCCATTTTCTTCCGCTTATCCGAGGTCGGGTCGCGGGGGCAGCAACCTAAGCAGGGAAGCCCAGACTTCCCTCTCCCCGGCCACTTCGTCCAGCTCTTCCCAGCGGATTCGGAGGCGTTTCCAGGCCAGCTGAGAGACAAAGTCTCTCCAACGTGTCCTGGGTCTTCCCCGAGGCCTCCTACCGGTTGGACGTGCCCTGAACACCTCCTCCAGGAGGCATCCTAACCAGATGCCCGAGCCACCTCATCTGGCTCCTCTCAATGCAGAGGAGCAGCGGTTCTACTCCCAATCTCTCCAGGATGACAGTGCTTCTCACCCTATCTCTAAGGGAGAGCCCAGCCCCCCTGCGGAGAAAACTCATTTTTGGCCGCTTGTACCCGCCATCTTGTCCTTTCGGTCCCTACCCAAAGCTCATGACCAAAGGTGAGGGTAGGAACGTAGATCGACCGGTAAATTGAGAGCTTTGCCTTTTGGCTCAGCTCTCTTTTCACCACGACAGACCGGTGCAGAGTCCCCATCACTGCAGACGCCGCACCAATGATTATCAATCAATCTTTATTTCAGACTCCGGTGGATCCATATAAAACAAAACAACAACAAACACACAAGAAAACAAAAACAATGAAGGTCTGTTGTCCACATAAGCAGATCCTCCAGTGCCTCCATAGTTCAGAAGTAAACCTGACATCGGTCTGCTTAGAGGTCATTAAAACATTTATAATTTATTTTTGTGAGTCCTCAAGACGCTTCATAAATTTATACACAACGTTTGTAATCGCAGCATTCAGCATTAAACAGCATTAAACAGCATTAGTTTCAATGTCATTATTTAAGATGATTAATAAGGTCCTAAAATATATACATTGTTCAGTAAATAATGCGAGATTAACTTGAAAGATCGATTAATAGTTCTATGAGAATTAGTCAGGATGAAAAAAATGTTATGAAATATATAAAATGGTCATAAAATGATTACTTTCAAAGTCATTATTTAGGATGATTAAAAAGGCCATAAAATATATACATTGTTCATTATATAATTATAGATTAACTTGAAAGATAGATTAATAGTTTTATGAGAATTTGTCAGGATGACAAAAAACGTCATGAAATATATAAATTGTTTGTGAAAAAATGTATTAAATATGTTCAATATTGTTTAAAATGTCTAAAAAGGTAGTGAAATACATAAATTCGCCATGAAATTTGTGCCTTTCAGTTGCTTTCCCTGTTTCAGCAGTGCAGTTTCAAATCCCCTGTTGGTGTTGTTTCCGCCGTACAGCGGGATGCGTACAGTACACCCACCTCCTTTATTGTTGGAAGTTGTTGCTTTGTTGAAGGAACATCCATTCCATCTGGTTCTCCTGACTACCCAGTCTTTTGGGGAGTAATAATCTAATTAAAAACAAGTTGGAATATTACGAGGAATATTATTTTATGAGAGAATATATTGCATGATACAATGGGAAAAAAAATGGAACGTAAAAGTCGTCATATAAAATGTGAGACTAACAAGATGACGGTCGTAATGAAAGTCATAATCTTATGAGACTAAAGTAGGAAAATTTAGAGGGAAAAGTCCTAACTTTTACTAGGATAATGTTAAAATATGAGAATAAATGCGTAATATTGTGATGAAAAAAACAGAATTTCACCAGAATGAAAAGGCTACATAATCCAAATACAATATTCCCTCGGGTCCTCCCCCCCATCAGTGTGAGCCGTTTGCGGGGAACAAATGAGTCGGCACATTGGAGCAGTCAAGTCAGCGCATGGGACTCGCAGCTGAAAAGTCTGGACGTGTCGCACTTAGACTGACTCATACACTCCGCGGGCTCAGCTGTCTAAACAGTGGCACCAGCTGAGCAGCCAGAGGTAGTGAAAGGGAGGCACTGGAGGAGCAAAAGGGCCAGTGTACAATTTCTACATTTGGCATTTATTCTTTACTGGGAGCCGCGCTTATTCTTCTCACACAGTCCTCGCAGCACTAGCTTGGAGGTTAAAAACATAAGCACACGTGCCACGTGAATAGCAAATTGACCAGCTGCAGCAAAGGCACAGTTTGCACGGATGATCTGATTTTGTGACCTAAATTACCGGCACCCTTGAATGTTTTCGTCTGTTATCCAAAGGCTAATCTGTGCATGCAAACAAATCTGTGTGCTGTCTATGCAGCTAATTCGAATTTCAAGCATACACTCCATCACAAAATGAAAAGTAATTATGGAAAACTATATTTCAACTCAAAAGGGGACCTATTATGCTTTTCCTCTTTTCTGACCTAAAAGCAGTTCTGGATGGCTCGGCACGCTGGCTTTTGTTTGCCTGTTTTGTTGAACACCATGTTCCAGTCGTGTCACTGGACCAGGACTTCCTTACTTGGGCGTCACTGATCAATGGCTCCCAGGAAATGTTTGGTCCGGTGTGAGGAAAAGCTAATTTTATTTAGCAATGTGACTATCCACCAAACTATTGCTGAAGATTGACGCCTTTCCAACAGTACTGGGTCGTGTTGAGACATAAGAGGAAGCTGTGAGTAACAATTTATCAGAGTCCTGTGTTTATTTTGTGTAAGTAAGTGAAACACTACAGAGTGCGCATACAGGGGGTGTCGCCCTCATGCATGCAAATTACAAGCTCACCGATAATTGGAGCTGCTTATGTTAAAATATGACATTTTAAAAAGAGAAATTGCTGTTTACTCCTGTGTGGGAGTCCGGAATTCAATACAAAAATTGGTATAATAGGTCCCCCTCAAGCCCACAGCGCTAAAAAGTCCAAATCTGCAGTAAACTTGCATTTCCTGTCCTATCTGTCAGGCATTTACACTGCCATATGTTGGCAAAGGCGTTTTTGATCATAGTAGGATTTTTGGAACCGCACAAGCAAGGTCAAGGTTGTCTGCGGTAAGACAAGTAATCTTACATTTCTTCAAATATACTGAGGATTCCATCCGCTTGATCCTCCTAGGAGCCTATCCCAGCTGTATGGGCTGTACACCCTGGACTGGTGATACTGAGAATTTTAGGACAAAAAAGGGCAAGTGGTAGAATCTAAGTATTTGCTCAGCTGGAGGAATCCGACTAACTTGTCACAAGACGAGACACAAGCTGATTCTCGATCAAAATGGAGGTCCTTACTAGAGATTTAAATGTATTTATGATGAGTGATATTGGCCAGGAGTGCCGTGTTTGGGAGGAAAGTCTGAAGAATTCCAAAGGGGGGTGGCTGATGTTCTCAGAATTCCTGGCTGCACCCCTGCTTTTGGCTACATCGGTGGTTTCCAAGCTTTTTAGAGTCGCATAGCCCTTCAGACGTTTGACCTAAAGCCACCTAGTACCCACTGCTCTTGCACACTCAAAAAAAGAATCTTGGTTAAAACCTGTAAATATTGAACATAATTCATTGATTTACTCATTTTTTATGTCAAAATGTGTGTTTTACAAGGTCACATTTTGATCAAGTTTCACACGAGCGCCGATAAATAGATAAATAATCATCCTACATAACTTTTATTCCAGTGGAGCCCTATGAAATACATTTTCTTTTAATTTTTTACAAATCAGTTTTTTACACTTTTCAATTATTTTTTTACCAGCATAGTGTGTGTGATTTTTAGGTTAATGAACAAAAGGAGGTTGAGGATTTGAATCTCCGTTGGGCATCTCTGTGTGGAGTTTGCATGTTCTCCCCGGTGCATCCGTGGGTTTTCTCTGGGTACTCCGGTTTCCTCCCACATTCCAAAAACATGCCTGTTAGCTTCATTGGCCGCTCTAAATTGTCCATGAGAGTGTGAATGTTTGCATGTCTGCCCTGCGATTGACTGGTGACCAGTCTAGGGTGTATCCCGCCTCCCATCCAAAGCCAGCTGGGATAGGCTCCAGCATCCCCGCGACCCTAATGAGGATGAGCGGCATAGAAAATGGATGGATGGTCAATTGAGAAATGGATGTAGCTTGGCTAACCTTTCAATGGGATGCACACATTGCTACAAAAACAAACTGTGATGAGAATGTGATTAAGGAAGATGTAGCCGTTGCAATTCCAACTGCATATATGACATTTGTTTTTTGACACGCTGATTTAGTTTACAGTTAGATGCCAAGTGACAACATGTTTTATATTTTGAAAGCCGGAAAATATTTATTTACGGTTAAGACGATCTGGTTGCAAAAACAAACGTGCTCCAGGTCCGGACGGAAGGCTAGGGTTTAATGCTAATCATGATAAAGCAGTATCCGCAATACAGAAACACAACCAATGATATAGCCTAATTTTAGGGGGATTGCCCACTAACAGTGACAGGTTTTCCCCGCTGCACCGTGCTGGGATTGGAACACGAATACAGAGAAAATCGTCAAGATGAAAGACTCTTAATGCACAAAATAGCCATCAAACTTGCACACACATCAATGAATAACTTCACGCTCTGTTTCCTTTCCGCTCCGTGATGCACAGTGCAGCGCAGAGCCGTGAGGCGTTCAGGTGCACTCGTAATTGTGAGTGTTAATTGCTTTTCATTTCTATTCGCGTAACCCCTATCGCATTTGGCGTACCCCACTTTGGGAACCTAAAGGCTGTATGATATTAAAAAAAGGAACCATCAACCTTAACATACTTGTTTGACTTTTTCAAGAGAACATGTGTCACTCATAAAGCTAATAGAAGATGAGACGCCTACTTGAGGGAGACTTTAGCTATGAGATTGAGTACATTGATGGAACATGAGTGAGGGAACAGTAAAAAAAAACCAGTGTCTTCCACTGCTGACACAGGTTGGTCATCTCATCTGATAAATTCAATTATTTTTCGGGTTATTTGCTTAGCATTCTGACTGTCATGCAAATACGGGTGAGTGCTGTCCAGCGTTTGGGTAATGCTAGCTGCCATTTGACAAATGATCACGCCATGAGCTTTCAAAACTCACCGTACTTCATCAAGTGTCCGACATGTTTGTTTTTCCTGTGGCACGCTTACGCAGTGTGAAGGAAAGTGGGATAAGGACAGTACCCAAGACACTTCGAAGCATGTCGGGCTTGCTACAGGCTGCAATAGTAGGAGCCCCAGTGTTGAAAGGCATTTATTGGCATACTGTATGCCAATCACATGCTTTTTCACTGAAACCGTCTGATATGGTTCGGTGGCCGATCGATCAGAGCATCGTTAGTTCCTACCGTTGCTGACTACCATAAGACAGCATCTGCTATACAAGGGTTTAAGATGGACGTTGGGGTTTGTGCAAAGGCATTCACTGTGGAAATGTCCCTGGGTCTTTTAACAGGACAGAGAAGGACTAGTTTTAGTTCTTTCGTGCCCTGACGCACTGAAGGGCCTCCTGCCTGTCCCACCATTCCGGGTTATCTCAAAGGCAGCACATAGTTTTTGGCCTGCATGAGTTTACAGGGAGGCTTGTTTGCCACACAACCAAAACAGCTAGAGTCACTGATAGGCCATCTCTCCTGAAAGCATCCGCGGTATGCAGTGTACACCATTGTTGACATTTGAATTCCAACCAGCCCCGATGTTTCGTGTTGCTATATGGAGAGAACTAATGATATATGGGTCAATATAATATAGAGAAACATTTGCTTTGAAGATAAAATTATCTACATGCGGCCAAAAACTGCATGTACATGCACTATGTGGTTTGAGGCATTGTCTTATTCATTCGGGTACTTCTTAAGATAAAAAAAGAGAAAGCGACAACAAAAAATAATGAGATTCCCTATCAGTGGCAAATAAGCACAAGTCTGTGAAACTGACTGTAGTCTTCTTCTGATGTGGCAGCTTGTGTAACAGCTGCTTTGTGTGCCTAAGCGCTGGTGAGGCCACTCTGCCGTCGCCTCACACTTCCCTATGTCATTAACAATTGCACCACGGTCACTGGTGACGGGCTAACGACCGTACCCATGGGCTAATTGGGTGTGATTGGTTGGGAGGGGAGCCAGGTCCTGCAGCAACTGGGCCAGCAAACACGATGCTCTATGATGCTTGTGGGCAGCAAAAGATGAACTTAGAGCTTCAATGTGAGGCTCATAAAGATGTTGTTCAGTGAGCATTTTTTCATAGTCTGAGACTTTGCTGAAGTGCTGATGTTGATTTTAATGTATGATCAGAATCCAACTATTTATCCAACCAGTGGATTACTTTGACTTGTTTCAAAACAATCAGTTCAAGACCTATCTGAAGTCCTGGTCTTGTTGATTTTGATGCTGAATGACCACAGTACAATCTTTTAAGCCAAAAGATGGATGGCTTAAAAACTAGTCCAATACCTACTTGCATTCCTGGGGTGGACTCCGATTTACAGTATCTAAGTCTTTGTAAAACCGCCGGCCTCTTAATTACTTCTACTTCGACTAGGACAAAAGCTGCGATTCGTAAGGCTTGGTGGTAACATGGTGGTCTTCCACCAGGACTTAAAGAACAGTCCAAGTCCTATTAAATTCCTTGTCTTGATTTGGATGTTGTGTCATCGGAATCCATCCATCCATTTTCTATACCGCTTATCCTCATTAGGGTCGCGGTTATGCTGGAGCCTATCCCAGCTGGCTTTGGGCGAGAGGCGGGGTACACCCTGGACTGGTCGCCAGTCAACCGCAGGGCACATATAGACAAACAACCTATGGACAATTTAGAGTCGCCAATTAGAATTCAACTCTTAATAATACACTGGCCTCAGGATTACTCACTTACTTTGACCTGGACCAAAACAACCAGTCTAAGACCCTTTCGAGAAAACCAGGTGTTCGGTTTGGCTGACCATTGACCACTGAATTTAGAAAAAATACCTTAAATCTTCGTGGCGGGAGCTGTTAAGCAGAAACCGCTTTGCAAAGGGGTGCTTACCATGGGACGTCGACAAAAGTGTGTATGTCTATGGGCGTCAACAGAGGCTTGTAGAGACAGCTCGTTGTTTATTTGGAATCAAAATAGTAGTCATGCCAAATTGTTGCGTTGTTCTCAGTGTTCGAGTGATAATGTAAGTTTCCAAGTTTCGTTTCCAAAAGATGAAGGTTTGAGACTACAATGGACAAAACGACTACAGAGAGTTCTGTTCCTTGCAGTGTTCATTTCACTGAAGATTGCTATTAAAAAACACCTTTACAAGAAACACGTGGCTTGAAAGAATGGGATAAATGCATTTTGAATGCTAGGATACAAAGATTCTGTGTATTCATGTTTAATGATGTTTAAAACATAATTCATGTCATTTCATGTCAGTTTCATATAAAGAACAGACAAACAATATAGGACATATTGAAGCAAAGTTGATCAATTGTGTCAGTGGCCCTTCAACTAAAACCAAAACAACCGGTCTAAAACCTTGTTGGAGTCTTCTCGGTTTCATTGTTGTATTACAAAAATCCATCTCTTTATCCAATCACTGGCCACAGCCTGTATTTCGACTAGGACATCAAAACAAGTACAATACCTATTTGAAGTTCTGGGCTTGAGGATTCATCAAAGTCTTTATCCAACCGCTGGATTCCTTCTACTTGGACTTGGACCAAATCTTGTTGCTAACACGGTTGTCGCTGACTAGTAGTCTGAAGGAAACCTAGCTGCCAATTCACGGCTACAACCTCTCCGACCACCACCAAACATTTTTTCACAGTCATATACCTCTGCGGGCAGCACTGAAGGCAAGATGGGTCAAGTGTCTTGACCTCAAGAGTACTCACACTTGGACCTGAACCAAAACAACCAAGATCTTTTCCTAGATAGACTTCTTGATTTGGTTGTTGTAGCACCAGAATCCAACTCTTCACGCACCCTCTGGCCTCAGTATTACTTGTACTTTGACTATGACCAAAAGAAAAACAGTCCAAAGCCTTGTTGGTGATAAGGTCTTCTTTGACTAGGACTTAAAACAAGTCCAAGACTTCATGTTTTGTTGTTTGACTACAAACCCACTTTTAACCAAACCACTGGCCTCTGGATTACTTGTAGGACTCAAGTCCAGATTGCTGTTGGAGATGTGTTCTCTTGGGTTTGGTGGTGGTATGATGGCAATCTATCCCCCAGCAAAATAAGGAGTGTCAGCACAAGTCCAAAGACTTTACGAACATTATACACCCAGTGATATCTACTGCATACAGTATGTGGTTAGTGTTTCTGCCAGGTGCCTTCCATCCACCCAGTAGCCCAAGAAGGAACATCTGGAGGTGCCCAAGGGAAGGGGATTATGGGTAAAAAGGGCCATTGGTTCTTGTTAATGCAGCGCTCTGACAATGAAATAAGTGCTGGAAAATGACGAGGATGTAACGCCACTAGAATTGCTAAGTTTCCCCCCAAAAGGCACATAATGCAAGCATTCGAGACAGAGTAGGGATTTGAGTTTGATGGGACTGTCATGTCAATTTAGCCAACTCAAAGCACATGCAGTACTTGACTAGGAGCTCACCCAGTCTTGTCTGTCCGTCAGTAGGGAATGCAACTTGTTTGATTAGACAAAAGTCTGGGTGGCAAAGTTAACCGCTGGGTCCGATGCTCATTATAGTATACATTTGCCTGATGTGAGGCAATGAAAGGGAACGAGGGAATGCACGTAGAAATAAGGTAAAAGCTTTCTCTGTTACTGGGACGCACCACTGCGCATATTTGGTATTCATAACAGGAAGGACATGCCTCCATTCACCGAGCATATTTCTCTGACAGCTGTTTTCTCAGCGATTGTTGCAGGCCTCTTTGGAATTCCGCCCAGCTTTTATTCTGCATCAAGTCAAAGAGACAGAGATATTTTTTCATTTGGTGAATTTTAAACATTCCTTACTGAAAGTAACCCATTGTGGTATGAAAAGAAGGTCAAACATATTTTTCCGCCACAATAAGAGCAACCCATCTATTTAGTTTAGTCATTTGTGGAAACAGTGAAAACATGCTTAATGATGAACATGATGTGTGTTACGTCTGCTTTTTGTTCTTCTTTTAACGTACATTTTTATTGCAGTGTGCATTTGCACCACTTACAGACTACGCGTATGAGTGGAATGCTCATAAATTCTTGGCAAAGAAGCACAGCTGGCCTAACAATTCATGTACACACGCGCAAAACAGAGTTGAGACCGTTTGAATGTTCGACATGTCAAAAGAAAAAACCACAAGGCCTCAACTGAACCAGAGCCAAAGCTGGTAAATTCCTGGAGGAAAGTTGAACTCGGAAACCTGGCGTGGATGATTTAAGCACGTTTTCTGCCCGTCTGACACAGCTATGATGAAATTGACATAGTGGACAAAGTTATATGGCTGCAAATTATGGGAAGCTTTTTCACCCTCCGCCAGCGCCAGAAGGCGTGCAGATGTTGCTGAACTAAGCACAGACTAATTCACTTTAATCAACTTGATATTTCAGTGCAGGCCAATGGTGGGGGATACAGGGTTAATTTAAGCAGAAGATGCAAGGACGGGGTGATCAAATAAAAAGACGGGATACCTGCTCCATCCACTGACTGAAGGATCGCTGATAGGAGGTTTTCTTCTCCAGGTGCAAGTACGTGTTGAAGAGGATGAGGTAAATGTAGCGCTCGAGGTACTGCAAGCTCTTCAGCAGAAGTTCATGGCACTCCTTCTCTGACTTGCCACTTTTGATCTAAGGAAAATTGAAAATGCAGAATAGTGTTAGCCAGGGGAAGCTGTCAAAAGTAGAAAACAAGGGGTTAGTTGTGTTGATAATAAAATCTCACAATAAATGAAATGGATCATTTTGTCGCCCCCCATAACATTGCCATGTGAATGTGTGTCTGTCTTTTAAAAACATCACATTTCCACGTTTCAAAAAGCATCTTTTTTTTCCAAGGCATGCTCCTCAAGGACAGGCTGTCAGCACACAGGCTTTCCCTGCCGCTGAAATTGTTCTCTTATGTTTTCTGATTACTCGAGAGCCCCAGCACTTCCAGGAATCAAGTAACAGTGACCTTCCATTCGGGAAAGGGTTTCTATGTGCGTTGGGACAAATTGCACGGTGCAAACACCAGACGTTAAGTGTATTTTTGACATCGAAACAACAGTTTATGCTTTTCTTTTGTTGAAGTCAATCAGTAGAGATTGGGTTATTTTTGCTTTTTTTTAAGATGACAGTATAATGACCGATTACCAAGTAGCTGCGATAGCATGCCGGGTATTTTTGGTAATGTGCACAGTTCAACGCAACACAATCATGCCAGAGCAGAATGACGCAAAAGAAGAAGGGAAGGGGGTGGCTGGGTTTCCTGTCCATTCCCAGACAGCCATGATTGGGTCAAAAATTACACACGGCAATGCTGTTAATCACTCTCAAAAGACAACAGTGGACAGCAGAAGCCCATTATCCGAGTTTGGGGGATTTGCAGTGAGGTCATGTCTTGGGAACCCACTTACCATGTGAGCCCTGGACCCCCAAGAGGCTTTCACAGTGATAAATACACACTAACTAAATTAAAAGCATCCTTTGAGCCCACTTAGCATCCCAAACATGCTCAATGGGATACATGCTTGGTGAGTATGCTGGCCATGCATGCACTGGGATGTTTCCAGCTTCCAGAAATTGCGCACAGATCCTTGCAAAATAAGGTAGCGCATTATCATGCAACGCAGCAACACAACAAAGGGCCTCAGGAACCCTTCACTGTGTCATTCAAAATGCCATCAATGAAATGCACCTCTGTTCTTTGCCCATAACATACACCTACCCATACCATAACAACACCGCCACCACAGGCCGCTCGAGCCACAACGCTGGTGCATTTGATTTAAACTTCCATCTTGGCTCTTTTTTGCCATTTTTGCAGTTTTTCTAATTTCCCAAATTTTTTTAATTTTCTTCTTAAAAAACATTTGTCATTTTTCTTTTTGTAATAGTAAAACTTCATTCCCCTCATTATTTGACTTTATTCCCATAATATTTGAATTTTTTTCAAACCAAAATTATAACTTTATTTTTTTTCTTTTTGTTAATATTATAATATTATGACTTAAATATGACAGTTTCATATTTCAAATCTGATCCACTAAAATGACATTTTTCTTCACAATATTACAAGATTATTCTTTTAAGACTTTTTTCTCATTGGATGTTTGTCTCTTAATATTTTTACTTACTAAAATTACTGCCAATATTTCCATTTTTGCCAAGTTTTCTTGTTAAATCATATTTCTATTAGAGGTGTATGATAATTTTGGACGGATATAAGGAATTATCACACCAATAAATCAGATACTTGCACTGTGGGGGTGGGTAAATCTCCTTTTGTCTCCTGCCTGGGACATCAACGGCCTGCTGTAACTTACCTTTAGTTCACGTAAACAAACATTCACTCTTTCAGAGGGAGGGCAAAAAACATGGCGCTTCAACACATCAAACCTTATCAGCCACCTGAAACGCTTGCATCGCTACAATGGTTGGGGCTTGTTCCTATCAGCGCAGGGTTTGAAAAGTGACACGACCCGAGGGCTAAAGCAATCATTGATTTCATTATGGAGATGATGGTACTGGATGACCAGCCCATTACCATGGTTAAAGAAACCTGGCTTTTGTCGGTTAGTAAACCCTTTGTTCCCACTGCTTGTACTTCTGAGCCGCTGCTGTTAAAAAAAAAAAAGTAAATAGTAGCGATGTCATGATATTTGGTAAGGACAAATCGACAGCCGCAGTTTGTCAAATTAAACTTTGTTTCAGTCGTTCTTACCTACAGGTGTCCACAAACAAACAAACTAATTTATTTCATTAATTACGTTACATTTTTTAGCCTAATTAATGCATGTGCACCTTGTGATGACACCCCTCTCTATTCTGATGACAGATAAGGACATAACTTTATTCTTGCCTGACACTCACAAGTGTAGTCCTTCTCGGAACAATCCTTCCTCATTGTCACTGGACTACGGCGAGATGCATTCAGGGACACTCCAAATATCACAACATCTTTATTGTGCGTGTATGTTTTGGTCTAAATCAGTGGTTCTCAATTATTTTCTGTCATACAAAACTGACTGAACTCCACATGGAAAAGCTACCAAGGCCACAGAAATATCTTCTTCTACTGCAGTGGTTCTCAGTTATTTTCTGGTATGCCTCCACTGGGAGACAGAAATGTTTTTGCGCCAATCCCCCCGATTTGGAATTCTATAGCAAAACTGATATCTATTTAGTTATCTATTATTCTGTAGAGTCGGAACTCGAAACTGAAACCAGCAAAATTCAGCAAAATGGAGAGCAGTGAAGCATACAAGCATATTCAAGAATCAAAATACAGAAAACTCATTTTAAAACTAACTTTTCACTCACTACCCAAAGCTCATAACCATGCATGGGTGTAGGAACGCAGAACGATTGGTAAATTCAGAACTGTGCCTTTCGACACAGCTCCCTCTTCACCACAAAGGGCCGATACGGAGTCTGCATCACTGCAGAGGCCACACCAATCCCCATGTTAATCTTGAATTCCATCCTTCCCTCACTGGGGAAGAACATCCAGAGGTACTTAAACTTCTCCATTTGGGAGATGGCACTCCACCCTTTTCTGGGCGCGAACCGTGCAGTCTGACTTGGAGCACTCACCACAGAATTCATCAAAGAACACAGTTGAATACCTTCCCAAAGTCTACAAAATGAATGTATACTGGTTGGGCAAACTCTAATGCACTGTCAGGGACCCTGCCAAGAGTGTAGAATTGGTCCATAGTTCTACGACCAGGACAAAACCACACTGCTCCTTCTGAATCCAAGTATCAGGAAGATTCTCTTCTCCAGAACCTCTGAATAGACCTTACCAGGAAGTGTGATCCCACCATAGTTGGAACACAAGCCAAAGCAGTTGGGACTTGGTGCATGCAGTATGTGCTTTTATTGGGCAACAATAAAAATGCCTGTGAACGCCAACAAACTGAACCAAATGTATGTACCACGTATCTACAAGCGTGAAACCCCCTATCTAAAACCAGTCCTTGTCATAATCTTGACCAAATTCGAATCAACAGCACAGCAAAAGAAACTAATGATTCTATTGACCTGAGAAGGGCACACTAAGGAGAGCTCTATCTGCCTGACATATGGTGCCAATTACCTTCTGATTGGGTTCACCAGGGATAAACGAACTGATCCATATTGGCCCATCCAGGTCAGCACAAGCAGCCATTCATCACATGCTGAAAGCACACACCTCCCACTCAAATCCTAGCCCAAACCCCAACAACCGGTCCCGAGCAGACAGGGAGTCAACAAACAGACAAGGACATGTCAAGCGGGCATGCAGGCTTTCAGGTTGAAACTGCAATTGTTGACTCGCATGGCAATGCAGAGAATATTCAAACTAAATCAATGCTTCCTAGTAGCGTGTACTCTGCATGTTGCAAGATAACACACACACAAGCAAAATCACAAATGCAAACCTACGTACAAAAATCAATTACCCTGTGAGTGACAAGTGGATCATTTGTCGTGGCTAATTAGTTAGATTATGCACTTCCTTTCCACGGAATCTCCATCAGGCAAAGTAGTTCATGAATTTAAAATGCTTCAGATTGGTTTCACTTCACTAAAATGATACAAGATCTAACCACAAGATCTCCCTACCATCCATGCACCGCTGCTGAAGTTATCTTTCAAATGTGTAGTACAACAGTTATAAGACGGACTATCGTTCACATTGGTTGCCTTACAAGACCCAGGCGTCCGTACGTCGTCTTGAGCGATCCATACAGATCAGTATGTCGGAGAACGGAGAACCCGAGTAGCACGGGAGGAGACAATGTGAGCCTTTATGATAATAGATTCTACAGCTTCTACACCCCTGTCTTTTTCCAGTCCCTCTGCCACGTTGTCCCAATTAAAGTGGAGGTTGAGGTCGATTTCAAGAGGTGGGGGCTTTTGGCAGGAAAACCACAGTACTGTATAAGCAGAAACAAATTAATGCAACCCTGTAGCTTGTGGTTAAAGCTTTTCTGCGTCACGACCTCTGGAAGAATGTATATCGAATGTATTTTTTAATCATTGAACCGACTAGCAAAGAGATGGGCTCCCAAAAAGTGCAGTATTTTGTGTCAGTAATGACAAGAGCATTTTGATAAAAGCCGCAGAAGGATGGAGACAAGGCTCATTAACGTACCCCCTTACGCACACACAGGGACTGGATTATGTGGTGCGCATTCAGCCGCCAGCATTACGCTACATTACGCACATGGCTGCCAAGGGAGCACGTGCACACCCCGGGCTACCAATCGATTACGAATATTTTGTGCATGTGGGGACCGATTGCGTGTGGTCACTAAAAATGCTTGTCTCTTGGTTACCAATGGAACAGTCCGGTGGGTCTCCGCTTAGTCAAGATTCAGCATGTGCGACAGCAAATTCAAAGAATTGTTTTTTTTTTGTAGAAAGACCAGGCCATTTTTTTATTTTTCTTTCTTTTATTTACTTTTCCAAGGTAACACATTTCCATTGCACCCATGTGACAATTGACTTATCTTTGCTTGGACACATTCATTACTTGAGGAGATTTGCATGATGTATTTTTATTGTTGATTGGATCGAAGGCTAAGACTTTTTTTTTCATTGATATACTTTATATTGATGTCGTCAAACAAAAATATGTTTAATCAGCAAGTCCTACGGTAATCTGGAACAATAGGTGTTAGCCACCAAGCACAATAAGCTGTACTCCTTTGTCAGCGCAGCCAGCTCTTCAATCTTGTCCAGTAGTGAATTCACGTTTCCCATAATAATAGAAGATAGAAAAGGCCTGCATCTCCACTTCCTCGCAAGCAGATTGGATTTGGTCTTAGCCACGGCTCTCCTGCCTTGATACGACTTCCTTTACACCACTGGGTAAACGGGGAGTTACACATACACAGACTTCGCTCTCGCGGCATGTCAAACAAATTTAAATATCTATTATTAAGGGAGGACAAATGTTGGCCCACTCCTCTTTGCAGAATTGTTGTAATTCAGCCACATTGGACGGTTTTCCAGGATGACCCGCCTTTTTAAGGTCATGCCACATTATCTCAGTAGCATTCAGATTAGGACTTTGCCTTGGCCACTTCAAATTCTTCATTTAGTTTTTCTTTAGCCATTCTTGCTGGTGTGTTTTGGATCATTGTCCTGCTGCAGAACCCAAGTTCATTTCCGTGTGACGTCACGATTTAGGATATTTTGGTAGACGGTAGAATTCATGGTTCCATTTGTCACAGCAAGCCTCCCAGGTCCAGCAGAGGAGCCGCAGGCCATCACACTACCACCACCATATTTTACTGTTCGTATGATGTTCTTTTTCTGAAATGCGTCATTACTAAAAACTGCATTTTGTGTTCACTTAGTTGTGATTGACTCTTCTTCTTTTCCTTTTGGCTTATCCCTTCAGAGGTCGCCACAGCAAGTCCGTTTTTGTGTTTGCTTTGCATGTTTTGATTTGTCAAAAGTTTTACATCGGATGCCCTTCCTGACACAACCACCCGTATGAGGGACGTGGTCTTCGCTGATGATCAAATTACTAATATTTAAACTTGTTTGATGATCTGAAACATTTAAGTGTGAGAAAAATGCCACAAAATATGAAATCAGGAATGGGGCAAACTTTTTTTCACACTACTGTATTTATTCCTGGTACGCAATGACAGTTTTAGTGTGAATGGGCGCCAAATAGCAACCTTTCGATGTTATAAAACAGTATCTTGGGGCCAGTGGTGGATTGGGGGCAGGGTGTGGTGGAAGTGAGGAAGGTCAGGGTAAGAGGGCAAGTCATTCAGAGTAAACTGCGTAGACATGAAGGCGAGTCTCCACAGCCAGCAGGAGGGTGAAGACGGGGGCGTTTGGAATAACAGCGGCACAAAAGTGCTAGGAAAAGAAGTAGGAATGGAAGAAAACGTAAACTGTTTCCACGCTGCTTTTGGAATTTGTTGGAGGATTCAATTGTGAGGTTAGAGACCAGTGATGCGTCTGCTCCAGTATCAGTTCTACTGATGCATGCATGCCTGATGCATGCTTGGTTCTACTATACCAACGTCATTCAACAAGGAAAACTACATTAATCATAGAAAAAATATGCAACAAAAACAATAAATGCAGTTAATACAAACTTTAATACAAGCAAACTGTAGGAACTGGTAAAAAGACCAGTTTGGACTCATTTGGACAGACGGTCCCGACCATCAGTAGTAATCTCTGGGGGCAACATTTCCAAAAATTTGATGAATACCACGTTTTTCATCTTTATAGTGTTAAGCAAGAGGACACCAGTTTTTCCTGTTCCGCACTGTCCTGCACTTTTGATTGTCTTTGGCATGGCAATATTGGAAATAAATTTAAACTTGAAGTATGTGTGAAAAACAACTGAACAATTAGAAGTAATTTTACAAGATCAGTCAAAATATTAAAGGAAGGCAAAAATGACATAAAGTTATAATTTCACAAGAACGTGATAATATGTCATTTTAGTAGCATAAAGTGAAGAAGAAAACATATGATGAAAAAAAGAGGTATATTTTATAAAAGTCAGATTATTATGAGAAACAAAACTTGCAATTTTTGGAAAGGGGCCCCTGCAACCTTTCATTTTTCAGTACATGGCCCTCGCTGGACTGTCCTCTATTATATATACTGTATACGCATGCATGACTAGTAAGCTTACATCCATAACGCATGTAACTTATAAAGTCGTTTCATGCAACTTGTCCAAGGTCAAACGTGTACAGTCAAATATCCGATGGAAAAAAAACATCAAAGTGGTGACATTTTCTGTTTTTTTTCAACAAAAAATGATATTGATATTTATTGAAACTGTAAGTGTATACAGTATTCACCCACTTGGGTGTTTGAATTTTTGCTTTCATAAATCACTCATGGTCAATAAAATGTGTCTTTTTTCACATAAAAATTTACTAGAAAAAAAACTTTTAATGTCAACGTGAAACCGATTTCTACAAAGTAATGTCAATAAAACAAAAATATAAAAGGAAATATAATTGTTTGCATTATTATTCACCCTCTTTTAAAATGAATGGTCTAACTCAATAGAGGTCCATCCAATTAGTGCCAATGGTCACACAATTAGTGAAATGAAGCTCACCTGAGTGGTGTGGGTCTATGAAATGCCAGTCTGTGAAGGGTACAGACACTGGTCGAGGGGTATTCCTGGCTACTCGTCAAAGCTTTATGGGAAAGTGGCAATGAGAAAGCCACTGTTGAAGAAAATACATAATAGAGCTCGCCTAGAGATCGCCAAAAGGCATGTGGAAGACTGATGAGACCAAAATTGAGTTTTTTGGACATCAGACAAGACAAGTTATGTTTGGCGGAAATCAAACACTGCACATCATCAAAATACCACCATACCCACTGTGGAGCATGGTGGTGGCAGCATCATGTTGTGGGGATATTTCTCAGCAGCAGGCCCTGGAAAGCTTGTAAAGATAAAGGACAGAACCAATGCTGCTAAATACACTGAAATCTTGGAGGACAATCGTTTTCAGTCTGCAAGAGAACTACAGCTTGGGAGAAGATTTATTTTCCAGCGAGACAATGATCCAAAGCATACTGCAAAAGCTACACAGGAATGGTTTAAAAAGAACCAGGTAAATGTTCTGGCCCAGACCTAAATCCCATAGAGAATTTTTGGCTGGACTTGAAAAAGGCTGTTCATGCCCAATAGCCGCGCACCCTGATGGAGCTTGAGCAATTTTGCAAAGAAGAATAGAGCAAAATTGCAGTGTGCAGATGTACAAGACTGATTGAGACTTATCCACACAGACTCAGTGCTGTGATTGCAGCCAAAGGAGCATCTAATAAATACTGACTTGACATTTTTGTGTGAAGAAAGACAGATTTTATTGACCATATACTGAATACTGCAAGGCACTGTAGTTTAGTGTTACAGTTGTCCCTCGCTATATCGCGGTTTTAATATCACTCCCTTATTAAATGACACTGTTTCAAAAAATAATTGATAAAAGTTTTAATTTTGCTTTTTTGGGTGACTATGGCTTATTATTTCTAAAAAGTTAGATTACATTACCTTTCACACTGCATGGATACCGGCTTCAGCAAAGCGAGTTTAGTTAGAGCGAGCTGTTGCCCCAAGGTAGCTCTCTTTTAAAGCAGCTGCATCATCATGGTAATTTAGGTTTAACTCGTACCTGGCCGCGAACAGGTTATATCCAGGCTTTCATCTTAAAATGGGCTATGAAATTGGCACTCTTTCACTGCTCTATTAATTCCGAAATGGCGTCATCATTTAGTAGGAACCTATAGAGTCAATGAGGTACATGGAGATTTTTTTTATGAGAAAATAACTTCCCTCATGATAATAACCATGATATTAACCATTTATAAGCAAGATAGATTTTAGCTTGCATTTTGACCACAAAGCCTGGGTTGGTTGAGTCACTTTTGCAGAATACCTATACCTATACCTATACCTACACCTATCTATACCTATACCTACACCTATTTATACCTACACCTACCTATACCTACACCTATTTATACCTACACCTACCTATACCTACACCTATCTATATCTATCTATACCTATACCTACACCTATCTATACCTATACCTATCTATATCTATCTATACCTATACCTACACCTATTTATACCTACACCTACCTATACCTACACCTATCTATACCTACACCTATCTATACCTATACCTATCTATATCTATCTATACCTATTTATACCTACACCTATCTATACCTATACCTACACCTATTTATACCTACACCTACCTATACCTACACCTATCTATACCTATACCTATTTATACCTACACCTATCTATACCTATACCTATCTATACCTATACCTACACCTATCTATACCTATACCTATCTATACCTATATATACACCTGTTTATACCTACACCTATCTATACCTATACCTATCTATACCTACCTATACCTATCTATACCTACCTATACCTATACCTACACCTATACCTATCTATCTATATCTATCTATACCTACACCTATACCTATCTATACCTATACCTACACCTATTTATACCTACACCTACCTATACCTACACCTACCTATAACTATCTATACCTATACCTACACCTGTTTATACCTACACCTATCTATACCTATACCTACATCTATCTATACCTACACCTATCTATACCTACCTATACCTATCTATACCTATACCTACCTATACCTACACCTACCTATACCTACACCTATTTATACCTACACCTATCTATACCTATACCTACACCTATCTATACCTACACCTATCTATACCTACCTATACCTATACCTACCTATACCTACACCTATTTATACCTACACCTATCTATACCTATACCTACACCTATCTATACCTACCTATACCTATCTATTCCTATACCTACCTATACCTACCTATACCTACACCTATCTATACCTATCTATACCTACCTATACCTATACCTATCTATACCTACCTGTACCTATACCTATCTATACCTATACCTATCTATACCTATACCTACCTATACCTATCTATACCTATTTATACCTATACATATACCTACCTATAGCTATACCTAAACCTACACCTACCTATACCTACCTATACATATACCTACACCTACCTATACTTATACCTCTACCTCTACCTCTACCTATACCTATACCAGATGACAGTGTCCCACTGGTAAGGCCTAAATCTGTGTGGTCTGATGCCCAACCGTCCCACAAACACGCCCTAATTTTCTTCTACTTCAAAAAAGTCATCCATTGTCAAGATGACGGGGGTCCAAAAAGTCCTGGTAATTCCTGTCATAGTTTTTTTTAATCTATGACAGCAGTATGACGAAAATGTTTTATTACGCAAGTGCATTCATGTTGTTATTGTTTTTTGCAAACTTTTTTGGTGTCTTGAGCATATTAAACAAGCATTCAGACAAGTGAAAGTACAAAAAAAGACAATTATTCTGCCTTGTCAAAAATCATGATCTTTTTTTCCAAAATGGAAAAATTATTCTTAACTGAAGGGCATGATAGAAATGATGCCTCTACCAGCACCTCTGATGGGAGTAGGCGGGCGTAGCGTTTTGTGCGTCAAATGCGCTCGCTTTCTGCATGCGAACTATAGAAACACTCGCTGTGCACTTTTCACCAGCAATCTAATCACATTTTATTTGAATCATCCCATCAATCAAAACGGAACATGGATATGTGGAGGTTAGATAGAACTTGAGTGGAATCAAAGTAGAATGTGCAGGTGCACTTTCGCTGCTTCTGAGATGCAATTTCCTGAATTCTTCCACGACATTCGACACGTGACTCTTTCTTTTGACAGCTGTTACAAACTGGCTTGAAATTTCTACGCAGGAGTGACATCTACATGCAAAACCCGCCATGCACAAATCCCCTGGGATGGCATAGAACGGGAAGTTCCAAACCCATCGCACATTTGAAGCAGTAATATTGTTCCATCATGGCTTTTCTACCATTTCACACTACAAAATAACTAACAGAAGTATGTATAATTAGTGCTGATATTGAACTGGACTGATATCTGCATTGGCAAATACTCAAGGCTGCAAAATCGGTATTGAATCCAGAGGTGAAACACTTGTAATCACTTTTACAACTTAAGGCCGATTCCAGTATCAACCGCTACCGATCCCGATATGTGTAACATCATACACAGAGCACTGAAAACCTGTATATAACTTAACATTATTAGAGCACACTAGACATAAAATAACACCCCTAAAGTTACCTTTACATTCCCATTACTCCCATTACATAAATTGTGATCATGTGTGTTACAATAAATATGGACAGGAAGTGACGTTGGGGGTTAAGAGGATTCAGTTTTAGATGAATTATGGCTAAACAACAGTCAACCGTGTTATAATTTTGATGATGATTATTATTATGGTTATTATGTTATTATTGTGCGTGTCGCATGTAGCACAAATCTGCCTGTTATTGCAGCAATCAACTCTGGTGCGTGTGTTGCAGCAGTGCAGAATACTACAGTACATTTCATCAGTGTCTTTGTCTCAATGCCTTGTACTGTATTTGTATGTATTGTATAAGCCAAGAAACATAAAATGTGCTTAAACATGCATATTTTAGTCAAGTAGTCAAGCACAAAACAAATACATTTCTGAAAAAACATGATCAACATATATGTTTCCATAATATTTTACTTTATTCTCATAATATACTATTTTCTGCAACCTAATTTCCCACAAAATGTGTTGTTTATTTGTTATCATGTGTTGTTTTGTTGTTTGTCAACAACCAAATTAATCTATTTGTAATGTTTCAACTTGATGGTGTTAAAATGACTGAATTAATTTTCATTTTCATCCACTTTTTTTCACTAGATTACTACTTTTTCCTCTTTTGACTTTATTGTTGTACGGTGACTGATGGTTGCAAATTTTGTCAACCAATAATGTTACACTACTGTACAGTATGTATCTACATAGCAATCATTTAAGCCAATACAGGCAGCAGTAGCACCATAATGCATCACACCATATGCTAAACACTGTAAACACTTGCTGGAACATATTAAGTACCGCTTCATTTACAGCCATGGAAACTCCCCAAAAATAAATAAGCACAGGACACAGCAGCTGACTGACTGATGACCCCCCCCCAACGATCACCTGCCTCACCAAAGTCCACAGCAAAGTCCCAAGAGACGATTATTTACCCTCGTACGTGCCGCCCCACACTCGCATAAATAAACACCCAAGTGTTAATACGGCCACCTCAAGACCTTCCCCTCCTCTCTGGACTAAAAGTACCTAAAAAGCTGAGCTGCACCTGACAACATGCTGCAGCACAAACTGCTGCCGGTCTTGGCTGTCCATGAAAGGCTGGGAAATGATGTATAAAAAATCAAACTCCATTTTCAGCCACTACAACTCAAACATTGCTTGCTTCCCTCCCACACAGTCAACACAATGTTTTCCATTGACTTCTATTTGGTCCACTTATGTCAAGTATTCAGCCTTGACATGTATTAATTATCTGAAAATAAAGATTGATAAGAGAATTGGCCCTGTGCTAGAGCCTCTTTGTTAGGAGCTCCGCTTCCAAAATTATTTTTCCGCTCCCCCGTCCAAACCATGAGGGCCCGTCTTTGGATACACTATGATTTGCCCTCATTCATTACTAATTTGCACATTTCGTCAGCGGGGGAAAAGGCATTAGAATTTTTAAACAGAGGGCAGAGTGGGAGCAGTATTTCATAAAACTAGTATACCCCTCACATCTCAGCATTTTCTCAAGGGACAACACTACAGAAATTGATGGGGTTGGTATCAAAGTGGTTCTTGCATTTAGGGATGTTCCGATCCAGCGTTTCTGAAACTGACCCTGTGGTCCTAGTCGTTCCTAGTAACACAGACAAAGCGGCTGGGGATCGGTAAAGTGTGCAGATCAGTTCAGACCAATTGAATTAAAAGCTTGGAAAATGCTGATTCGCTCATTTCGCTGTCAGTCAAAGAGGGATTTCGCCTGAGAGAGATCATCCAATCATCATGGAGAAGACGAACATCCAGGAATTGCTGGCTGCACTCCTGCTATTGGCTACACAAAAGGAACCATAAAATCAACTTCATTTAGACAGTAACATATTACATATAGCAAACAAGTTACCAGTAGGTGCAGTTGATTCTCAAAAAACAAACAAGACCCAGACATGGGCGTTATTAAGGCTGTGCAATTGGGCAATTAGTTGAAAGGGGTGTGTTAAAAAAATAGCACTGTCTGCTGTTGAATTGACAAACTCAAAACTATTTTGTAGAACATTTTTGGTTTCTAGGATTTCTTCTTCACTAAACTAACGCAGTATTTTGTTGTATGAGCACTCTTTTTAATAAGTGCTTCACATCTGTGTGGCATGGAGTCAACCAACTTGTGGCACCTTTCAGTTGTTATTCCCCTCCAGGATTTAAAAACATTCCACAATCATTATTGTCTTGTGGTTTTGCTTCAGAGACAGCATTTTTGATGTCACCCCACAAATTCTCGATTGGATTAAGGTCCGGGGATTGGGCTGGCCACTCCATAACATTCACTTTGATGGTTTGGAACCAAGCTTTTGCTCATGTACTAGTGTGTTTGGGGTCATTGTCTTGTCTTTCAAGGGCATGTCCTCTTCTGCATAAGGCAACTTGACCACTTCAAGTATTGTGACATATGCAAACCGATCCATGATCTCTGGTATGCCATAAATACCCATACACCATAATAGCAGATGTTTCTCCTATCATGATGCTTGGACCAGCATGCTTCACTGTCTTTACTGTGTACTGTGGCTTAAATTCAGTTTGGGGGTCGTCTCACAAACTGTCTGCTACCCTCGGACCCAGTCCACGAAATGCTCCTCCATTTCTCTTTAGGCCAGTTGATGTGTTCTTTGGCAAATTGTAACCTCTTCTTCACATTTTTTGTAACAGACGGATTTTGCAGAGGATTCTTGTAAACAGAAAAACTTCACACAGACGTCTAACTGTCACAGTACTTTGAGGTAACTCCAGACTGTCTTTGATCATCCTGGAGCTGACCATTGGCTTAGCCTTTGTAATTCTGGCCACGTGTCTCTTTTGGTCTCCATTTTAAGGCATTGGAGATCATTTTAGCTGAACAGCCAACATTTTTTTGCATCTCTTCATAAGTTTTCCCTCTCAACCCAATCAACTTTTTAATCAAATAATGCTGTTATTCTGAACAATGTATTAAACTATTTTCCTCAGGCTTTCAAAGAGAAATGCATGTTCAACAAGTGCTGGTTTCATCTTTAAATAGGGGTCACCTGATTCACACCTGTTTTTTTACAAAACTGATCACTGAATGCCACAATGCTATTTTTTTGAACATCCCCCTTTCAACTAATCGCCCAATTCCACAGCCTTAAGAGCGCACATATCATGAATGCAGGGTCTTGTTTGTTTTCGGAGAATCTACTGCACCTGTTGGTCACTTGTTTGCCATGTAGCAAGAAAAATCATTTTAATCTGGTTAGTCACATTGGACTTTCATTGGACTATTTCTAATAGACTATTATGTTGAACACCATTACTCATGAAAAAAAGGATGAGACAGCTTCTTTAAAGAGACTTTGGATGTGAGCGTACACTGGCAGAGCACCAGCAGGATTTCCCAGTAGCACTGTAGGTGGACTGCGAGTGAGAGAGCCACTGACAAAGACTGGTCATCTCATCCAATAAATTCAAAGATTTTGGGGGTTATTGGCTTATCCTTCTGTTTGTCACGCACATACGGGCGAGTGCTGTCCAGCGTTTTGAGTGCCGTTTGGCTGTGAGCCTTGAAAACTCACCATAGTCCATCAAATATTTGCTCTTCAAACGCTGTGTTACCATAAAGCTTTCGGTATACACGCCACTGAAAATGAGTCAACACACAGCCAATAGAGTTCATCTGGCAACACAAATGACTACGCGTCGCTTTGATCATGTCCACATTGTTTCATTCAGATTGAAAATAAATTGTGTTACCGTCATTTTGTCCCTGGACAGATACTGTAATAGACATGTTCAGTAAGTCGGAATGAGACAATAATAGAAGGTAAAAAATACATTTTATCCAAAGCGATTGAGGGCAGCAAGAAAGCAAGAGCGCTGCAGCAATGATGTCAACGCTTCGTGAGCAAGCTGTAAATTAAACACTAAACGCAGGTCTCCACTATGTGCAGTGGGACAGGAATGGTAGATCTTTCTTTATACATAGCCTACAGAAACATGACGGAAATATAAAATATGTTTATAGTGGCAGCCGGGGCTTCTACGTCTTAAACTTATAAATTCCAGCCAGTTTGTCAAAGTGAGCACAGAAGTAACGCACCGTGATGGAAGATGTCAATCTTAACAGGAAGTAGAGGAAGAAAACATATTTTGGCGGATGCAAGACACATCAGCCACGTGCCTAGTTGGCAAGGCAGGAATTTACACACACCGACCTCCCTTCCCCCTTTAGTGGGGCGCCTTTGGGAGCCGCTGGATGGTTCGGGTCCCAGGGTAAATATATTTTTCTCTATGAAAGACACATTTTCCAACCTCTGTTAAAGGAGAGGAGAGGGGGTGGGGGCTGTTCCGTTATATGAGAGTGGTGGTCAAATTTTCCCCTCTTCTGGCAACATCTGGCACTGTTTATCACCTGGCCTGCTGGTTTGGAGCCGAAACGAAAAGGGGCTGGGGGTGGGAAAACTTGCCATCGTGTGGCCTGGTGGCCCAAGTTGAAGTTGACTCTTGTAGATAACTTCTTTTTTAATTTAAGCTACAATGACGCTGTTTGAGTTACGCTGGTGTGGTAATAAAAACAAATGAACAACATGGCAAGCAAAAACGCTTTAACATTTGTTTGTGTTTTTTATGTCCGTAACTGGTTTCCATTTCTCTTTGAGATTTTTGCTTATGAGATTTGTCACGGGGTTTCACTCTGGAGAGAGATTTTTGTCGTTATAATGCAGGGAGATTATTTTTTCATTACGTTCATATCCCGTCACTTAAACCTCCCCATCTCATCTCCAGCACGTGCTCTTCCATTCAGTCATGTTTCCGATGTTGCAGCATCATTCAATTCCAAGTAGAACATCCACGTTCCAAGCAATCTCGCAGAGATGCAATCAAGGCTTTATTGTATCAGCACGCGCCTTGAACGTAGGCGAAAAGCGAGCTGACACGGGACAATGAGGCCCATTGATATGTTGAAGAGCCAGCTCAGGGTGCCTCCGCCGGCGTTCCGAGAACAGCTGACGGTGCACAGAGGCGCAATGGCTACAGTGTGCGTTACAAATGGATAAAGCAGAGCCTCTGTCTGGCGAACTCCCGACGGAGCCTGAAGCACAAATCTTCTTTTGTTCCCTTGCAGCTTTGTTTGCACAGAAAGGGCAATTTATTTGCGAAGACGCTGAAGTGTTATGACTACATATACAATATAACACCTTTGTGTCATGCAATACAACACCAAGCTTTGGCCAATAAAGTTACCCCCCATTTATCACAATTAATTGGTTACAGACCGGACCTTGATAAGTTAATTTCTGCAAAAAAGAATTCCTAATGTATACATGAAATTTTTCCCCTAAATAAAGCCTTCCAGACATGAAAAAACACCCCTATATACACTTTTATATTCCTATTACCCAATATGCTAGATTGTGCGGTGATTCCGCAACTAAACACCCTAAAGTTATAGTTGATGTCATGCTTTCAGCTGCATGAGAAGTTTCAAGTCATTCCAATTTATGGAATACAGTCATCTCTCGTTTATTGTGGCGAAAAGGCTCCAGACCCAACTGTGAATTAAAGTAGGACTCCTTATTTATAAATACAATATTTTCGCAGTTAGAGCGTTTACGAGCTTCCAAGGCTATATTTGCACGAAGACAAAACGCCCATCATTTCCAAAACGTTTTCTGCAAAGATGGAGCCAGTTCAGAAACTATGTGCGTCCATATGAATGCACTGTAAAGGATGTAATACACATGCCAAACCTGTTGGTGGCGCTGTGACACTGTGAAAGCGAAAACAAACCAAACACTGGGCATGTGCAGTTGTAAGCCTGTAAACAGAAAATATGGCGGCGAGTACGTGTGGCCCAACTGGAGCGACGATGAAGTGGAACTGTTCCTTCGAGTCACACTGGATTATAAAAACCAGAATAAAGCGATGTGTTGTGTCTTCCAGCATTTGTTGTTCTTCTCGAAAATAAGGAAGAAGCAGATTTTGCTGCAATAGCGACAGTAGGCTCACTAGCTTCTGCAGGACAAAAACAACAATGTATGGCGCCATTGTTGTTTCCGTGTTTTAGCGCATGTGCGTTTGTAAAGGGGTGGAGCTATGACGCAAGCGTTTTCATAGAAGCCGGGGCGAAGCGGTAATACGGAGCCGCGAAAATGGCGTCTTCAAATCTTTCCACTTTGGTACCCGGTTTCAAAAGTGTTCCTTTACATACCCTGTTTCGAAGTATTTATGCGTTTAAGCCTCGAATCGTCTTCGTATGGATGAGGCTTAAATACGTTTTTCAACAGTATTAGAGCCCTCTGCACATTAAATAACACCCCTATAATAATCACTTTACACCCTTATTACCCAATATAGTAGATCAAATAACAAACAATAAGTAATTAAAGGCAAAAATAAGACCAGTGCTTGTGTGCGTCTGTCAATTGGTTCCGGTGCTAGGACAGCAGAACAGCGGGTGGACATGAATGGACATTAGAGGTTGAGAATTGAGTTTTAGCTTGGCGGTGCATTGTGATTTGGGCAGCTAAATCTGGTTCTTGGAACATGGAAAGTCACTTCTCTGGTGGGGAACGAGCCCGAACTTGTGGAAGAGGCGAAGACATTCCGACTAGATATAGTCGGACTCACCTCAACCCACAGTTTGGGTTCTGGAACCAAATTTCTTGAGAGGGGCTGGACATTGTTCTTCTCTGGATTTGCTGCAGGGGACAGGCGGCGAGCTGGTGTGGGCTTATTATTATCCCCCGGCTTGGTGCCTCTGTGCTGGAGTCATCCGCAGTGAACGAGAGGGTTATTTCCCTACGCCTTAGGGCTGGGGAAAGGGACTGTGGTGTGTGCGTACGCGCCGAACGGCAGTTTAGAGTACCCAGCCTTCTTGGAGTCTATCAGAGGGGTACTGGAGAGCACCCCAGCTGGGGACTCCATAGTTCTACTGGGAGACTTTAACGCCCATGTGGGCTTGACAGTGTGACTTGGAGGGGCGTGGTTGGGAAGAACGGCCTCCCTGACCTGAACCCGTGTGGTGTGTTGTTGCTGGAGTTCTGTGCAAATCACAGTTTGTCCATAACAAACACCATGTTCGAACATAAGGATGTCCATATGTGCACTTGGCACCAGGACACCCTAGGTCGCAGGTCTATGATCAACTTTGAAGTTATATCATCAGACCTGTGTCCGCATGTTCTGGCCACCCGGGTAAAGACAGGGGCTGAGCTGTCAACTGATCACCACCGGGTGATGAGTTGGATTAGATGGCGGGGAAGGATGCCGGACCAACCTGGTAGACCCAAACGCATAGTGAGGGTGTGCTGGGAACGTCTGGCAGAGCCTTCCGTTCGTTGAGTCTTCTACTTTCATCTCCGGCAGAGCTTCGCCTGCATCTCGAGAGAGGACCGGGATATTGCGTCTGAATGGGCCGTATTCCGTGCCTCCATTGCTGAGGCAGCCAGTCATAGTTGCGGCCGCAAGGTGGACAGTGCCAGTCGTGGCGGCAAGCCCCGAACCCGATGATGGACACCGGGGGTTAGGGCTGCCGTCAAGCTGAGGACGGAGTCCTTCTCAAGCATGGATTGCTAGCGGGACTCCCGAAGAAGCACGACTTTCGGTTGCCTTGAAGAGGTTCTGGCAAACCGTCCAACACCTCAGAAAGGGGAAGCAGCCCCCATTTCACACTGTTTACAGTGCGGACGGGGGCTTGCTGACCTCGATTGTGGATATAGTTGGTCGGTGGAAGGAATACTTTGAGGCCCTTCTCAATCCCACTGACATACCTTCTGTAGAGGAAGCAGAGTCTGAGGATACGTAAGTTGACAGTTCTATCCGTGGCTGAGGTAATTGGGGTTGTTAAATCACTCCCCAATGGCAGAGCTCCGGGGGTAGACGAGTTCCGCCCGAAATTCCTCAAGGCTCTGGATGTTGGGGGACTGTGTTGGTTGACACGTCTCTACAACATTGCATGGAAGTCGGGAACAGTATCTCTGGACTGGCAGACCGGGGTGGTGGTCCCCATTTTTTAAAAAGGGGGACCGGAGTGTGTGTTCCAACTATAGGGGGATCACACTCCTCAGACTCCCTGGGAAAGTCTACTCCAGGGTGCTGGAGAGAAGGATATGACTGGTAGTCGAACCTCGGTTACAGGGGCAGGGGCCGTTTCAACTTGCGACGTGACGGCACCGTCATGTTTGAGAAGGTCCCCGGGAAGACCTAGGACACGCTGGAGGGACTATGTCTCACAGCTGGCCTGGGAACGCCTTGGTGTCCTCCCGATGGAGCTGGAAGAGGTCGCTGGGGACCGGGAAGTCTGGACTTCCCTACTGCCCCCGCGACCCGGACCCGGATAAGCGGTGGAAAATGGATGGATGGAAATCAATATTAGTAATAATTTACTTACAGTTGATAGTTCTGAATCTCGGCACTGGCAAGTCCCTAAAGAGGTCGTAAAAGTTGCTAAATCTAGCAGCAAAGTCAGCTGGAAGCACTAGTTTTCAGTTTGTTTGCTCGAAGCACAAATGCTAATTTGACTGGCTGGCAGTATCTCGTAGGGTGCTGTGCCGGGTGGAAGCAGAGAAGCACTGTGCTGGAATGTTGCCCAGAAGATAAGGTGTTCACAGACAAGCATGCGCTCAACTTATAACCTGTTTACATTCACATGGCGGGGGAAGGATAAATAGTTTTCCAGGATATTTGACCGTTTCTCTCACTTTCCATGACTGGAAAATGTGTCTTTTCCAGGTTTTCCTGGATGCATGGGAACACTAATGTAGGAAACTGTCTAATTGTGTGAGCAATATAATTACTACACAGTTTCCTGAGGCATTTGCATATCTGTCATACGACTGGCAGGGAGTTTAATCAGTTTCTACAACTATGGCGGTTCAAATTCTTCGATAGACAGACAGACAACTAGAACTTGTTCTGAAATCACAACAAGCAGATTGGGATCGACCTCGTGAATATAAATGAAATGAAACCTCAGGACAGATACGCAGATGCACCTTATGAACCCTGCGACGGATATGAAAGAGCATTTCATTTCCTCCCCTGCTTCTCTTGGCTCATTCCCATGCCGGGCACCAAAAGGAATTCCATTAAGTTACATCACACTCAATTTTTCCACGCTTGCTGAGAGCAGCACATTCCTCTCATTGGTGTGCGCAAGCGCAGAGTCGAGGCAGCGAGGGAGGAGGAAAACAAGTTCCCTGTCCCCCTCTACAGGGCGTTACGTGCACTGGCGGGTATTCCATGCAAGTGGGGACTTGCAGGGAGTGTGAGGCTGACCTGTCTGTATGTGCAGATGATGATCTCTCTCAGGTGGTAGTGCATGGGCGTCATGGTTTCTGAGACGGAGTCCAGGGCCGTGTCCACCTCGCGCTTCATCCGGTGGCCGTCAGGGAGCAGGCGCACCAGTTGCATCACCACCTGCACACACCACATTTGGTTGCACATTAGGAATTTGATGGTATATTTACTGTCTGTTTCAATATTTTAAAACCAAAACACACATTAGATTGTACACTAATTTGCTTTGACACCTATTATACAAAGCTAAGATGTGAACATGTTGTTCTGATAGCTTAGCACATAGACAGTGATAAGTGAATATCCGCAAAGTAGGATTCCCTATTTGTAAATTCAATATTTTCATATATACCATTATTATAGCCACCGGGACTGTCACCAACACATTCGTATTACCTGATATAGAAAACATAATAACAAAAAATAAGCCATATATGACATAAATTGCATTTCTGCTCGTGTCTGCTGCAATAAATGTGCTCCAGTTCTAGGAGAGCTGAGTCGTGGCGTGGATTACGGCCTCAACAGTAGCCCGTGTTAGAGATTATTGTGGCATCATTCATAAATATGGATTTTTTTTATAGCAAACCAGTAAATCAAGTTGTGTGGCGAGGGATGACTATATACACTGCATCCTCTTGACATTTTGACTTTTCTTTGGGTCCATTTAGTTTTTTGAGACAATTAACATTTCAATTAAATTGTTACTCTAAAGGAGGTTTTCTATTCTATATTGTCATTTCCTCAAATAAAAACTAAATACATTTCTAAAATGTTTGCTTTTTTGTTTTCTTCCCAAGGTCAAAGGTCTACAATGAAATTAGGGGGGCATTCAGTGCAGCACGAACCCTTCAAGTCCAAAGCACCTGCAAATTACACCACACCCCTAGCACCTTACATTACACACTACTGTTACTGCAGCGCATCGCATCTGAATAAGATCACATAAGTGTGAATGGTTGTGTGTCTTTGTTTGTCTATATGTGCCCTGCGATCGACTGGCGACCAAGCCAGGGTGTACCCCGCCTCCCGCCCTAAGCCAGCTGGGATAGGCTCCAGCATCCCCGCGGCCCTAACGAGGACGAGCGGCATAGAAGAGGAATGAATGAATGAGAGCTAACAGGGGTAATTTGCTTTTGCTTTTTGTCGTCATCTTGAGGTATCTGGTAAATGCAATGACAAACAGCAAATGGAAAAGACAAAACTGGTAGATAAACACCACAATAGGAAAAAACAAAGACGGTACAGACAGAAAAATCAATAACAAAATGTAAAAAGCAAAGACAAAAGGTAAAAAGATTTTGACCACATTTGTATTTGACTCTATTGATATATTTTTTAATGTTAATATAATGTATTTCCTTTTAATTTCGGCACTCCTGTAATCCCAAATAACTGACAAGTCCAGTGCCTGTCTCACCGGCACCTAGTGGCCAATGTAGAACACAGTACTAGACTCACATTTGCAATGCCTCTTCTGCCAGAATGCCTTCTGCATTTTACTTGATTTGGTTATTTCATTTAGCCCTTTTTATGCTTGAAAATAGGCATTTTTTACTAATAATAGGCCGTATACAACCACAAAACAGAGATCATTCATTAACTAATTTTGGAAAAACTACAAGTGTCCTCGACAACACAATGCAGGCCTGCTTGTGTGTACCACAACACAAACATACATGTATGCACATCGCCACTATTTGTTACCAAAATGTAACCGCGCGTATATGAACATACTGTACCTGAAACTCTCCTTTGGTGTACTTGGCATCGGGGACGCTCACTATCTCATCTTCGGTAAATTCCGGAAACCCCTGCAGGTGAGGAAATAGTCATTTTGGTACAATTTGGCAGAAATGTGAGCGTGAGGGTGAAGGCGTCCTACATTGAAGTGCCACAGAGTGAGCACAGAGACCACCATGGCGGTGGTGGTCCTGCCTTTGCCGTTGGAGCAGTTGAAGACGAAGGCTGAGCGCGGGTCCTCGGCCAGGGCGCTCTTCATGGCATCCAGCAGCTGGTCGAAATCCTGTACATGTACAATACTTGAGTTCTCCATACATTTTAAAAAGCCTTAATCTAAAAATAATAATGATCATATTTTATTTATGTACATGTATATAGTTGTCAGTTGCTACATCGCACTTTGAACATTGCTCACTCACGCAATCACGTTTTTCAAAAACAGAATTAACAAATGATGACTATTTATTTCTGTCCCCTAGGGGGGGGCGTGACGGAAAATAACTGAGAACCACAGATCTAATGTCTTATATTCTCTGATTAAATCTACTATATTGGATAACACAAACGTAAAGGTGACTACGTGGGTGTTATTTCATGTGTTGAGGGCTCTAACAATGTCAAAAACTGTATTTAGATGATTTGCAAAGTCACTCATCGCGACCAGGTCTGGAACCAGTTAATTATATTAATAATAATAATAATGAATTTTGTGACATCGCTCCATCACAAGTTTTAAAAAATTAATACATTTTGCAGGTATGCCTTTGAATACGGCCTAAAACTCAACTCTGAACCTCTGACGTCACTTCCTGCCTGCCCCTCCTTGACACACAGCAACACACAAGAAACGAGTCTTTTATGTCTTATTACATACATTATCTCTTATGTCCACTATATTGGGTAATACCAGTGAAAAGGTTACATTAGGGGTGCTATTTAATGTCCAGAGGGCTCTAGTAATGTTAAAAAACATATTTAGAAGGGTCGTAATTAGGGTTACTATGCTCTAACGCAAAAAATGGTAGCCTCCGTGGTGGTATAGCTACTACAACTTATTTTTTTTACTTTCATCACTCTTTAATTACCTCCTCCCTGGGGGCGCTGCAGTCTGGCAAAGGGATGCGTTTGTAGACGAGACCCTGCATGGAGTTTTTGTGCTGTGTGAAGATCTCCTTCACCGTCAAGATGCTTTTGAACATCTTCATTAGTTTCTCCTGCTCCAGCGTCACCTCCAGCCACTTCTGGCCTCGCATGATCTCATCCTTCAGGGAGGTCTCCAGTTTCTAGAAGCAGGTGAAAGTGAGACGCTTGAAAAGGGACATTGGAAATTGTTCTCTCTTCACCTCGATCACATGCGGGTCTGAAGACGGGATGGGAATGTGCTGATCCAAATGTGACGGCTCCCTCTGTGTGAAGATCTGGCCGTTGCCTTCAAGGACAAGTTCCTCCTGTAGGTTGACCCACAACACGTGGCTATGCTTCCTCTTCTCATCCATCAGGTGGGCCAGCACGGCTCCTGTGGCCTGCCGGCGGCAAGGAATACACGTTATCCCTACACCCTCAGGACCTATTAGCGAGGATTCAAGCAGCTCCGAAGCTGCACCTCTGATGTCGGTTGTGCCATTCCATATACGGGCATCTTAGGCACTCGTCTGAAGTTGACCGCTTTCATCTCCTTCACCGTGCTGAGGACATCGGGCGCCAAGTATTCGTCAGCCACCTGCCCGGACAGAAAAAATGCACGGTTGGATTCAACGTGAAAAGCAGTTTCATGGAAATTGCAAATTGACACAAAATCCCACATGGACCTCTAATTCAATTTGACCCTCTTTTTTTCTTTTTAAAGGGGTTCTATCATGTTTTAAAAATGAAATTGGATCCCAGTGGGGCACTAGATGTGTACAGGGTAAATCTGCATTCTTCTCCTCTTGTTTGAGGCTGGCTCAGATTTGGCAGCCTACTCCTTTGCCTTTAGTCAGTGGTTTATTATTTGTAATCTTATAGGAATAAAGTTTTTAAATGAAAATAATAATTTGATGAGCAAAAATAATAGAGAATAAAGTCCCGACGTTAAAAGAAAATGGTCATATAGTATGAGGTAAAAAACTAAAATCAAAACAATACGAGCAGAAAAAGTTGGAATATTCCAAGAAAAAGTCAAGAATGAAGTGATTAAAAAAATTTACAAATATAAAGGGTATATTTAAAAAATCTGAATTTAACAAAATGAATCCAATATTTACTTGGAAACTTAGGAGTATAATGTAATACAAGGAGTGTACCTCACTAAGGTTCCCCATGGGACACATTTATTGTGACACTACTTGAGCAGGAGTTTTATTTACATCTTAGATGGCTTATTCGCGCTTATTCTGTCTACTATGTTGAGTAATACGAGTGTAAAGCCATTTAAAGCTGCAACAATGTAAGCTGTCCATAAAAAAACAAGGCACTGAATAACATGTTGAGTCTATTTTAATTTTCTCTGGTTATATATTTAGTGGGTAACACAAACATACAGGTCACTATAGGAGAGTTACTTCATGTCTTTAGGTCTTTAATAATGTTAAAAACAAAACAAAATACTAAATGTATTAAGATTGAATCCTACTTGGCAGAAATGTCATTATAACAGTCAGGTCTGGACTCAATTAACCGCGACAAACAAAGAATCACTGTACTAATTTTATGAGACTAATATTGCATTATTACAAGTATAAAGTTATTACATTACAAGCATAAACTGTGTTCAGATAAGGACTTGGAAGGATCTTGCCATATAAAGTGAAATTAGGAGACAAGCGACTTCAATGGCAAATGGCAGAAGGTAATAAATCCTTGCCAGGACACGGGCTCCTCTGGTGACCAGTTGGGGTGGTGCAGACAGCTCGGAAAGATCCATACGGGCAAGGAGGCGGTACAGCCACGTGTGGTAGCACATCCACTGGCTGAAGTTGGACACGAAGGCGAGAGGATACTGCAACGCGTGACAATGACTTTAGCAGCTGACAGGAAACACTTTGCCATCAATGTTGAGTCATTTGCCCCCCCCCCACCTGCTCATGGAGGTATGCATTAAACACAATCAAGTAGAAGTAGCGCTCCAAGCTCTGCCTGGTTCTGTTGAGGAAGTAGTCTTTGGTGCTGTTTCCCTGACGGTCAACAGAGAAGATTGATTAAATAGTGTTTATGCATCTTTTAGTACTCTTAATACGTCTCAGAGGTGCCACAATGGTGCATTGGAAGCATGTTGTACAAATCTGGCCCTGATGTCGGAATTTGAAGTTTCCGATAAATAAAAACAAACTTGGTCCTTTTGCCGGCCGCAATAAATGCACGTGCATGCATAAGCAAATGCAAATGCAAATGCAGCTCCTACGTCCACAGACGGGCAGTTGGCAGAGCTTTTTTTTTTAAAAAGATACTTTTGATTTTTCGACATGCAGTTGCATGACATCACCATAAGCGGTGTAGTGCATAAACAGAGACTTTTCCCCCGCGTGGACGCAACCTCGTGCATCATCTCATCTTGTGAGTCGGGTGTCTTGTGACGTAAGATTTTAACTGTACTGGCGCATCTTTCCATTTAACTTCACCGCCGTGGGGTGGCATTTGTTTGTTTTTTCTTCTTTTGCTCAGGATGTAAAACGGTGACTTACTGAGGTAGAACGATGGAAGACGTTTATCAGCAGCTGTATTTGAATAGTAAGGAAACATCATGTAGGTAATCCATCATAGGGTTGACTAACAAGATAGTTCAGTATCTCTACATTTTATCACACCCCTCATTATTCAGTATGAGCTCAGGATGTCACGTGTCATTCCTGTTAAGTTAAACTGGTAGATTGCTTGGAGGAAAATCCCAAAAGAACCAACCTGAATCTGGTAATCATCTCCAATCCCCTCCAGCTTGCTCTTGTTCTCGTATATTTCTTCCTTTATGTTGTGCATTTCCGAACACAGAGCTATAGCCTGGTCCACCTTTGAGAAGAAACACACTCTTAGGCTTTTGCACCAAAGTTTAATGATCGCAAATACTACCCTGAATTCACCTCTTCCATCACTTGCTGTCCGTTAGGCAGCCTGGTTATGAGAGACTGGATGATGCTGAAAACTGGTTTGGGAGTTGAAGACGGAGCCATGTTCTCAGGTCTGCATGAAACAAACGAGGGTTTCGCATGTGTTATATGTTGTCATGATGATATTAACGCTGCGCTCTTACTGAGGCGGCGGCCAGGAGTCGCCCCTGAGGCGGTTCATCACCAGCGTGCCCAGGATCATGGCCAGGTTGGTGCGGCCAACGCCCACCTGGCAGCTGAAGAGCAGAGCGGGCAGCTGCCGCGTGGCATCGTACGCCAGAGACAAGCTAGGGCTCTCCTAGGAGGGGAGAAGAAAACCTGATTTGTGATTGGTTAAAAAAAACAGCTAAGATACTATATACTGTAATATGGGGGGCACAAGGCTATTACACCTCATCAGACATTTTATGGACCTTGCTTTGTGCACTGGGAGTACATACAGTATTCCCACAGCGTTGGCATCATACAATATGGGAAAACTGAAAAAAATCCACCACACCTAAATGCATCAGGCACAATGATACAAAAACAGGAGTTTTTGACCTCATAATATGTGTGAAAAGTGTTGCTATTTTACATGACACAAACAGACATACTCCTTCTTTCAGTCACAACCCAAAGTTCATGACTTTAGGTGAGGGTAGGAACATAAACCGACCAGTAAATTAGGAGCTGTGCCTTCAGACTCTGCTGCGAATAGCCTAATGAGGACCACATATATATCCAAATAGCAGAGACGAGGTTCCTAGGGCTCCCTCGACGCCTTGGAGTCAAGTCCTTCTCTGGAAGATATGTCAGTGGGATTGAGATAGGCCTCAAAGTATTCCTTTCACCATCTGACTATATCCTCATTCAAGGTCAGCAGGCTTCCATGCCCTCTGCAAACAGTGTGGACCAAACACTACTTCCCCTTTCTGAGGCGTCGGACAGTTTGCCAGAACCTCTCTGAGGCTGACCGAGAGTTGTACTCCATGGCCTCACCAAACTCCCACACCCGTGCTTTTGCCTCGATCCCCGTCCAAGCTACTTGGCCTCTGGTGTCCACCATCAAGTTCGGGATTTGCCACCGTGACAGCCATTACCCACCGTGCGACCGGAGCTACAAACTGCTGCCTCGGCAAGGCAGGCCTGGAATATGGCCTATTCAGACTCATTATACTTGTCCTCCCCCAGGATGCAGGCTAAGTTCTGCCGGAGGTGAGAGATGAAGACTCGACTAATGGGAGACTCTGCCAGACGTTCCCAGTGCACCCTCACTACACGTTTGCACCTCCCAGGTCTGTTCCGCATCCTCCCCCACCATCTAATCCAACTCATCATCAGCTCTATACAATTCTTCACCCACGTGTCCAGATCATGCGGACACTGGTCTGATGATATGACTACAGAGTCTATCACAGACCTGTGGCTTGGGGTGTCCTGGTGCCAAGTGGACTTGTGGACATTGATATGTTCAAAAATGATATTTGTTATGGACAAACTGTGGTTCGCACAGAAGTCCAGTAACATCACACTGCACGGGTTCAGATTGGAGAGGCCGTTCCTCCCAATCACACCCTTATAGGTCCCACTGTCACTGCCCACATGGGCGTTGAGGTCTACCAAACTACAGTCATCAGCTTTGACAACAAGCACGCTTGCTTCTCCTGGACCTCCATTTAGCATGATGTAAATTTTGCCATTGGTGCTCCAAGTACTTTGTATCTTTCACTGCTTCCTCAAGTCTCATGCTTTCTTGGCAAAGTCAGCGTTGTGTTTTGTCAGATGCTCATTAAGGTAGACGTGTGTGCCTTTTAATTCCTTTCCCTGTTTCAGCAGTGCAATTTTTAATTCCCTGTTGGTGAACTTAACGATGATAACAGGAGTGGTGTTGTTCCTCCCATACAGTAGGATGCGAGTGTCGATGGTGGGTGCTGATATCTATATCCACCATATACCCATTTGGTTCCAGAACCCAATCTGTGGGTCGAGGTGAGTCCAACTATGTGTAGTCACAACGCCTCAACCTCCCACTAAAGCTCGGGCTCCCTCCGCACCAGAGAAGTGACACTGGATGTCACAAGAACCAGATTTCTTCACCAAAGACCAGGTCGCTCAGGCGCCCACCCTCAAACGCCACCCAAAAGCACATAGCACCGGACGCCATCCGTGTCCTCTAAATATGACACTTTGTCCAGAATTTCCACCATTTCTGTAAATGTCCACTTCTTTGTCCTTGTCTTCCCACCAGTCATGTTTCAGAGTCACAGCGGCCACCATGACAACGCAATCAAGCGTATTTAAATGGGGACGCCGCATTCATGAGTCCCTTTGCGTTGGCAAAGTGGAGGCGTGGAAAGGACGTGACATGAGGCAGCGTTGCCTGCGCACACGTCTGCTCACATTGAGGTCTCCATCCATCCATCAACCACAAATTGTGTGGAAGTGTGTGTGCGCACACACGTGTTCCTTTTTAGACAATTTTCATTTAATATTAAATCTCTCAAGTGATCAAATAAATGTGAATAAATGTGTAATAAATGTAAAACTGTAAGGCCACCATGTAAATCAAATCTAACCGGTAAACTTTGCAACTAAATAATAATGATTAGTATTTACAGGTAATCAAAGTAATTGATATCATTCGACATATTAAAAAGGCTTCAGGAATAGGCACATATTCCAGGTAATTGTGAAATAATAGTTTAAGAAACGGACGTGTAGAAAACATGCATTTCTATACAGTAGTTGAGTTCAGGAGGCAACGCAAAGCCATCAGACAAGTCACTTCCCCCCCACATAACTAGCCGCTCCAAATGAACTCTTGTTATAGATATAGGCATCAAACTGTTGCGCTAATTTACCCGTAATCAGAATAATAAAAATGAAAGTTGCATCTCTGTGTGCAGCTTGAGCCGTCTGTTCACCACTTTTCCTCCCTTTGCCGCGGGTGAATCAAAAGGACGGCTTAATGTCAGGTGACTGACATCATGCGTCACATGCACAGAGAAGTTTATGAGATTGACCCCCACCATGGTATACACTGGCAGCTTGCAATCAACTTAACCGGCACCCCTGCACTAGAAAATTCAAGTTATTGATTATAAACAGTGGAAATGTGTCGTAATGCCAAAGAAGAACAAGTGGACCTACCCGGAGAATGTTTACAAAAGCGTCCAAGTCTTCTTCCAGCGGGGCTCCCTCTGCTGGTAGTGGTAATCTGTAGTACCTGAAGTAAAACGCGAGACAAATGTGGCTTAACACGCCATTTGCAAACATATTCACAGAAGCAGAGGAACAAGACCCACCTGTAGGCCGGCATGGTGAACACAGGCCTCTTGTAGACTTCCTCTGTCACGTGGATGTCCTCCTCGCAAGTAATGACCGTCTTTTGCGGCTCATCCTTGAGGTACTCGATGTCGTTGTAGATGTAGAAGACGTTGTCGTTGAGCTTGGCAAAATCGTGAAGCTGCGCATGAAAAAGTTGTATAACAGTCTCGCCCGTTGAATAGCAGGTGTTGAGTTAGTCACCTCCTTCCTGATGGTGACCTCCAGGCTTTCCACCTTCTCCTCTTTTTCCAGACCATGAAGGTTCTCATGAAGGTTTTCCTTCCTCCTGGGGGTGTACGGGGCAAAGTCCTCACCCTTGCGCAGGAAGACCACAGGCTCCTCTCGCAAGCAGAAGAATATGACCTTCTAACAAACAAAACAAAAAAACTGAAACATCGTAAGTGTGCAGCTTCGTCTTTGTCTTCTTTCATTTCAAATGACTTCAAACATGGCTGGCACCTCGTGTCCTTGTGCTTGGAGCCTCTGCAGAACCTGCTTGAAGCCATTCAGGCTGGGCTGACCCATGCCGTACAGCGGGTAGGACCCCTTGACCTGGCGGAAATTGGGCGCCCCGTGGGTGCTGGTGGTATTGAGGACATCCGCTTTGCTGTACACATCCTGCACCATGAAGTACTCACCCTTGAAGGAACACAAGGTTGCAGAGAGCTATCATGGTAAAGTCCCTGATGCCCTCTAGTGGCTTCTTACTTACCTTCAGCATCTGGTCAGGCTATGTGTGGTGTTTTCAACTTTTTAGTGAGTGGTGTGTGTTGCCAGCAGTACTTGAGTTCACATGCATGCACAATATAATTGCGGAGTAGGAAGCACAGTAATTATCATGCTTTTCTCTTCGTTTTCAGTACGTTTGCCCAGGGATGAGCAGAAAAACATGCAGCTTTATAAAGAAGAAATACTGGGAGGCTTATACAGTATTTGTAATACACGGACAAAAACTCCAACAGTTGTGCATTTAAACTCAAATGTGTGGGAACGGGGGGGTGTATTCCTTCCAACCACCATCATCTTACTGCCTAATACAGGTGATTGCTAATGGCGATGCAACTGGGGTACAAAAGTCCAAGGCCAAACAAAGCAAACAACTCATCACAAATCACAAGCAGGTGTGCTCCCAGCTCCCTCAAACCCGAGTACATGTCATATATATTTGCCAAACAGGAAACAGAAAATAATGACACACTACAAAAAATATATTTTTTTGTGTAATGTGTCAGAACAACAAAAAAAAAAGAACAAAAACAGAAAAGAGAAAACAACCGTGTGGAATGTGAAATAGCCAAAGGTTAAACTGTAAAGGATTTGCTATTTCTGGTTCCTTTCATGTCAAATAGCAAATAAAAGATGATAGCCATAGAACAAGAATTGGAGCTCATGGGGTCCGGCTGCTCAATTATATGAGCATTACACTAGTCCCTTGCCACCAGCTTTGAATTTCACAATAATATATTAATTAATAAATTATATTGTTTCATGGTTGACTACGATGTAGTAAAAAAAAAAAGGATATTTTAGCAAACTAAGTATTTTTGGCTGAAATTAAGCATTTTCTAGCATCAAAATGGCTAAATTAAATAAATTACAAATACTGTAGAAGACACATTCAAAGACGCTGTGATGATCAGTAGTCGTCCACACTTGTCAGTAGGTGTCGGTAATGTTACGGTGATGTTCGGTGAGACACACAAGCACCGGATTGGATCAGCAGAACAAGTATAGGGACAATAATCCGTAACATGAGCAACTGTTGCCAACCAAAAACTCAACTCTAAGCCCCCAAGTACTTCCTGCGTGCTTCCCACTCAGCTCCCTTTCTACTGGAACACTATTATAGCAGCACACACAAGCACAAGTCATAGTTATGTCTTATTTCCCCTAATAAGAGGGCTGGCTCAAATAATGTTTAAAAAAACATATTTAGAAGGTTGTAAATAGGTGTTCAATGCTCCAACTATGAAAATATCTATTTATGCATCCATCCAATTCCCTAGAGCCGCTTATCATCACTAAAGTCGTGGGAGTTTGCTGGAGTCTATCCCAGCTGACTTAGGGCGATAGGTCGGGTACACCCCAGACTGGTCGCTAGCCAAGTATGAAAATATTCAATTTACAAATAAGGACTCCTACTTCACAGAAAGTCACTTTTTACAAAGGGGTCTGGAACCAATTAACCGCGATAAATGAGGGATTACAACATGATTAATTACATATAGACAATGATTTTGTTGATATCGCAAAGGGAAATTGAGAGTTGGACAATAAGGGCATATGGGACATCCCTAGAAATAAACACTTTTTGAATTAAATTACTGAAATAAATCAACTTTTTGGTCATATTCTAATTTAGTGAGCAGCACCAGTAGTTGCATCCAGACGGGAACGGATCACTGGGTGAAAACAATGTAATACACAAGGCACACCAACATGTGGCGCTGTAAACTGACACGGGATGGACCCATGTGACACCAACTATAGAAGAAAAAAAGAGCGTCTGCACGTAAGATCGTCGTCTTCCACTAGCTCCTCTAAACTCACGACAAAGTGGAATTACTCCTGCGATTATTAACGCAACAAAATATCAGGAGAACGTCAACTGGCCACGTGACGGGCGACGGGGTCGGAGACGCCGACGTGTTCAAAATGCAGCGGAATTTGCTCGTCTACACGAAAACGGCAAGCCGACATTTTCAGATTTTCCCTCTCTAGAAGCTGTTTTCTAAAAACACCGCTTTCTTCATTTTTGGTCCTTTTTCCCAAACTGCTGCTGGCGCTTCCCAGAGGCCCGCCTCGTACTTTGCAAACCCCTGATGGAAAGTGACTTGTCTTTGCAGTGGTGGCGGTTTTCAAAAGGACATCAAAGCACTGATACAAGGGCGACAACATTCCTGCAACAATGGTCTCACCCTTTTCACCCCCAGCTCACAAAACAGCGCATGACAATGTTCCTCCGGCCCATGCAATTTGAGCAAGGTGACATGACTCATTCGACGACGGCACGGTGTTAAGTCCTCCATTTTTTTCTGTGTGTGTGTGTGTGTGTGGTCCTGCGTGTTGTACCTGCACCAGGTAGTGCTCGGGCATGGCGTCCGATATCCGGCCAACTTTGTAGTTACTCTTGCGGATGTCATCGTGAATTTGGAACTCCTGCTTGCAATTGTACCTGCACGTGACGGCACCACAAGAAAGCAGCAGGGTGAGGTATGAATAGATAGAGGTCAATTCATTTATCAATGACTGCTGACAAAGCCCGCACTGGCAAATGAGATGCCCCCGACAAACACTGCAGTGGCGGGTATGATCAAAGAGAACTCGCACCCAGTTGAGAGGACGCAGATTCGGGGAGGGACTTACGTGATGACGACAGGCGCAACCTTGTTGGTGATAATGGACTTGGCCTTGTTGTTGTGGACGTTGGCCGTCTGAAAGGGGCTGGCGCTGAGCGACTGCCGGCTGTTGGCCATCGTCCCGTTTCCGTGGGCACTCTCAGGCGACGACGTGACGGGCGGCGGCGGCGGCGCTGCGCTGGCAGTCGTACCCATGCTCGACACACAGCTGGAAGTGATGCGGCGCAACAGTCAGCAAACAGGAAGCTATTTAAAGCTATTTAAAGGAAGACAACAACAACTAGAAAGAGTTTGATGACGGCTTTGAGTGCAGTCATGTGGGGGAAAAATGAAGAGGATTGGTGACGCCTCCTATGGGTCGTGATCAAAATGCTATGTTTTTTTTGGAAAGAAAATTACACGTGTGCTTGTCATTCCCCTAAAAGTGTGTACAAAATTCCGTGGCTAAACACCTGAAAGTTACGGTGGCCATTTTGCTTTCAGTTGTGTGAGAAATTTCAAGGTAATCCCAATTAAATCGAATCCAGACCCATCCATGAATTAAAGCAGGATTCTTTATTTATAAATAAAATGTTTTTGTAGTTAAAGCACTGTTTATGACCTTCTAAATACGGTTTTTAACATTATTGTAGCCCTCTAAACATGAAATAACTCCTCTATTGTCACCTTTACACTCATATTACCCACTGTATACTGTGTTCCAAATTATTACGCAAATAGAATTTTTGTATCATAAACATACTTTTTTTGGATTTTCCAATGAAATTCATGGATGGCATTGTGTCTTGGGGTTCTTTTGATTACTGATACCAATCTTGGACAACTGTCAGGTGAGCCTATTAATAGAAAACTATTAAAAATTATGTTCCACATTATTAAACATGCCACAGATTTCATGCACTATGGGATTGTAATTTTACTCTGAATGTTGATGATTATCTATCATTTGCATTGTGGTAGACACTAGAGGGCATGTCTCTCACCCAGTCGGGTTGGAGAGGTGGTTTGCATCCCTGGACTGGTCGCCAGTCAATCGCAGGGCAGACATACAAACAGTCACACTCACATTCACCCTCTAAAGGGCAATTTAGATTTGCCAATTAACCTAACATGCATGTTTTTGGAATGTGGGAGGAAACCGGAGTACCCGGAGAAAACCCACACACGCACGAGGAGAACGTGCAAACTCCACACGGAGATGCCCAACGGAGATTCGAACCTTGAACCTCCTGACTGTGAGGCCAACATGCTACCCACTCATCCACCATGCGGCCCAGATTGCCAAATCCTAGAAACAAAAGGTTTTGTGTTTGTAAAGTCACTGGTACTGCTATTTTTTGAACACACCCCTTTCAACTAATTGGCCAATTGCACAGCCTTAAGAGCGTGCGTAGCATGAATGCCGGGTCTTGTTTGTTTTCTGAGAATCTACTGCACCTGCTGGTAACTTGTAGGCCATGTAGCAATAAAAAAGTACCAATAATCGGGCTAGTCACACTGCACTGCTATTATTTTGAAACTACTGTATAACTGATATATTAACTTTTTTTGCGCTTAGATTCCGCTGCTTGGATCCTGCGTGTCTCTGTACTGCACACTGCCTGAGTCCAAGCAATCACAGAGACCAGCGAGGAGCAGCTCTGGCTGTTGCACTCCTTCACACCGGTAAAAACGACAAGAGAAAGACACTGCAGTTTTGTTTGCACCACGGTAAGCTGTGACTTTGGAAAACACGATAACGCAACACTTTAGTTCCCCATGAGAAGAGCATCCTTGCGGAAACACCCGATCAAGGCCAACAATCAATAACACCATTTAACTTGTCACTTTTCAACACCCAGCAGAACATGAACTGAGAACATTGCAAAACATAAATTCAATGGCAAAGTTGCTGAGAGAACTTTGTATATTTGACACAAACCTAAATTGAAGCTGATGCCACCTTTTAGTGCAATACAAACACATGTGACACTTGGAAAAAGTGACAAAAACGAGCTGGCTAGACGCATGTGCATACAAAGATCCCAGAAAGTGGAATGAGATTGAAACGTGAGCGATTCCACACGCTGGCAAAGATAGGCTTAGCAAGTGACAAGCTGTCATCAATTGACTACACATTTTACGGGCTATTGTTTCTCCTGATAACAAAGTGAGAGTCGACACAAGACATATCGGCCATGAGAGCCGCCAGCAAGGCAGACAGACGATTCCAGTGCATGCATATCAAAACAAAAAGAAATTCAACTTTATTATGATATTTTAAATTGTTTCAAACTAATTGTGGTCAACGTGTCTGTAAATAACAACCTATTTATGTATCTACCATGTAGCACGTATATGCATTCATACAATATATTCAAGCTTTTAAAAAACATTATTATTATTATTTACATGTAGCGGAAACCCTGCACACCGATAACATTAACAGTGAGGTGCGTCCACAAAAATGACAACCGGTTGTTACAGTAACTTCACTGACCAGTCCAGAATACTACATATCAACGCGCCGTTTTACATTTGTATTTTAGTTCATTTCGCCATTTTTATACTTGAAAATGCTTCATTTAGCATATGTAAATATAGTTATATTTTTGATTAATAATGGGCCATATTACGAGGCTCTCGAGAGCCACCCGACAGCGAGCCTGCCGCAGGTTTAAGCAAACATTCTCAGCTGAATAAACACCGAGCATTGCAGATTAACAAACTTGTCTTCCGATGGGGGGGCTACAGCAGCCGGTGTCGGAAGCAACACTTGCTCCTCGATACGACTTGCGAGTAAACACTAAATATTCGACGGCAACACCTACCCCCCCCCATTGGATAAGCCACTTTGACCTGGTACATTAAATATTAAATTAGCTTAATTCAATGTCTATCATCTACTTTTGCATTTGGAAATAGGAGTTATATGTTATTTTTTAAAGTTGTAGGAATATGAGAAACAAACAAACCAAAAGAAAGTTGGGGAAAAATGTATAACATTATGGGAGTAAGTTATATTTTTAAGAAGAATGAACGATTTGGGCAAAAACACTAGCAAAAATGGAACAATCAGCAGTAATTTTGAAGGAATAATGTTAAACTATTGAGAGAAAAAAGTTTTGAAATGACGTAGTATTATGACAATATTACAAAAAGATGTTCCATTTTGTCGTGATGCTATGAGGAAAAAACAAGACAAAATAAGTTGTCATTTTTGGAAAATTAGTTTGGAGAAAAAGTTATATTATTAAGGGAATAATGTCAAAATGTTAAGGAAATAAATTCATTCGTGAAAGTAGAAAAATTCGAGAAAAAGTTATAATGTTATGTCAAAATACTATGGGAATAACGTTTAAATATTATTAGAAGATAATTTATAGGAAGAAAGTGGAAATAGTTGAAAAGTAAACAAAAAAACTTCAGAAAATCAAAAAATCAAAGTACGAGTAGTTTAAAAAAAAAAACAAGTTGCAATTTTACGAGAATAAATGCGTGAAATTATGATAAAAAATAATGTCATTTTAGTAGCATACATATATTAAAGAAAAATACGTTGTTCATTTAAAGCCGTAATATTATGAGAAACAAAGAAAACAAAATGAAGTTGTTTGGAAAATTAGGTTGCAGAAAAAGTTATAATATTGTGGGAATAAAGTATTATATACATGTATGTTATATAAATGTATATATATTGTAACGTTCTATGTATAAAATATATTATACATGTATATAATACTTTATTCCCACAATATTATAACTTTTTCTGCAACCTAATTTTCCGAACAGATTTTATTGAGGAAAAAAAGTTGAAATCTTACAAAAAGAAACTTAGTGTATATTATTATGAAGAAAAATTTTACTAGCACAAAGTTCAAAGAAATATACGCTAAGTCAATCTACGCCGGGATGACTGGCGGGCGAGATAGATTTATAGGTAGAGATAAATAAATATTGATTTTTAGATATTGACTTTCTCAGGTCATTCAATTGCTTTATTTGAATTTTGCTTTGTTTTTTTGTATTTTACCAAGAAAATATGTATTGTGTTGTGACTTCAGTTGCGTGATTAGGCACAGTAGACTGCCCTAAGAACCGTCCTGTATTATTTGTTTAGAAATGTTTTTGTCATTTATTGAAAATACACAAGTTCCGCTTTCAACATGTTCTATTATATGGTTTAAAATGACTGTTTTGACTTGACATTCTTTCTCTTTTCAAAAAAGATATTTCAAAATAACACGTTTTTGACCTGTCACTATAAGACTGTGGAACCGGTGATCTTTTTGCCAAAGGCAAATACCGTCACAATCTCACACCGGTCTATGCCTAATCCCAAGAGTCCATAAATGGAAGTAAAGTACAGTACATTTGAATCTTCACCACAACCTTCTATCCAGAGAACACCAAAGGAAAAACAGCAACAATCCCCTTAAAAGGTGTCATCTTACGTGAGACTAGCATTTCCCGGCCTTTTCCTGCGCTGCTGGTTTTCCGTCATGGTCCCAAAAACAGTGTGAGAACTTGGCATCATATACACGTACAGAAACCTTCCCTCCTTTTTAGCCCGCCCACATCCCGAGCATCTCGGAAGACTTCCCTTTTTTTTTTCTTTTCAGGAGATCCAAATGCCACATCGCTTGGCACTAAGCTTTTCAGACGCCTCTTTTTTTTTTGGAGGCGGGGGGGAGGGTCCATGCGAGACGTTCACAATCTGTGCGGAGGAGGTGGCGTCTGCGAGAGTGAGTGGTACATCTGGTGGCCACATGGCAAAAAAGTTCAGCTCTCTTTTCACAGTGACATGATACTGGTGGACCATACAGACAAGGAAACATTCATGCAACGGAATTGACAAGTGCTAAGAATGTTAAGTTAGCTTTATTTATGTACAGTATGTTAGCTGCGCCCTTGCATTTACTACACTCTTCATTGCATAAATGTACGTCATCAATCATCAATATTCTTTCTGCTCTGGTGCTGATTACAGTCAAAAATTTGCAACAAAATTCATCTGATGGTGCTAGTTTTTTTTATATGTAGCGCCACACGTGCAACTTGTGTGGGAAAAATGGCTTTTTGTTTTAAGAATAAGGGCAAAATATGAAGAGGAATAAAGCTCAATTTTACAAGAATGAAATTGCAATATTATGAGGACAAATATTTTTAAGTCCTAATATGAGAAATGAAAAAGTCAACATATTATGGAAATCATATTTAATATATTACCAAATATATGTATATTACATATATTTATATAGTATACAGTATGCAATATATATAGTATATATTATATATATATATATTACAAAAAGAACATTTGCAAATATTTAAGAGAAAATATATATAATTGGAAAATGTAAGAAAATAAAAACAAAAAGCAAAACAAAAAAAGCAAACGTGAAAAAAAAGCAAAGACTGATCAGTCATACTAATAATACACTTTTTCACCTATATCACAAAGCTGAGATGCAATTTTTACCTGAAATATACAGTATAAAACTTATTTGCATATGTTGGTTTAGACAATATCAAAGTGCCCCAATGCAACCTTTCATTTTTTAGTATGTGGACAAAATTTGGATACCCCGCATTAAAACAAAGACGATGGAGAAACGTATTAGGTCTTAAGCCCAGGACACAACCGCTGGCCTACATGCAAAAAAGACAAAAAACGCGTGAAGGTCATGTGTGTGACGTGCTGATTTTTGAGACTGGACGAAGAGCAGCTGCAGAGGTTCTCTGTCATGTCACTCTATGTGCGCTTACGTTTTTTTTTAGTTTGCAAACCAAATGTACACACTTCGTACGTCTTCGCGCATCGTTTGTATGGTCAACGTGTGCCTTGTAATCTTTTTGTAAGTCACGCTTGCAAACTCCTGTGTGTGTTGTGCGCCACTAGTGCACCCCACATATGCAATTAGTGCAGCCAACGCAAGTTTAAATATTTTGTACGTGCTGCATGCATCTTACTCCTTTCCACCACGATTTTTTTAATGCAGCAATTTAGGGAATGGCAACAAAACATCATGACAAAAAATAGAAATTTTACAAATAATAGGACAAATAATGTCATTTAGTAGCATGAAGTTTAAATATTAAAGAAGAAATACTTTATTTTTTAGGTCATAATATTATGAGAAACCAACAAAACAAAATAAAGTTGTTAATTTTGGAAAATTTGGTTGGCGAAAAAGTATACAATTATGGGAATAATGTCAAAATATTTGTGAATAAAATCATAATATTACGAGAAGAAAATGTACAGAACAAAAACTTGAAATAGTTGAGAGTTTAAAATATATTTCAAAAATATTATGAGAAACAAACACAACAAAATGAAGTTGTCGTTTTTGGAAACATTTTATATTTTTATATCGTTTTATAATATTGTGGGAATAAAGTGTTTTATATATATTATATTTTATATATAGTATTACAATAATATTATTATAATTACATTTACAGGAAGAAAGTTGAAATAGTTGGTGGGAAAAAACAGCAAATCAGTAATTTTAAAGTGTAAATATAGAAAAAAAAAGTGTTGTAATCTAACAAGAGAAACTTGTAATTTTATGTGAATGATGGAATACTATGAGGGAAAATAAATTCATTTTAGGAACATAGAGTTGAAATATTAAATAAAGTTGTCATTTTTGAAAAATTAAGTTAAGGAAACAGTTATAATATCATGTCAAAATATTATGGGAATATTACACTATATTACTTTATTCAAGTTTATTACTAGAAGGAAATTTGCAGGTAGAAAGTTGAAAAAAAAACTGAAAAGGAAAAACTAGCTTTAATTGTAAGAGAATAAAGTCAAAATGGTAAAAAAAAAAAAAAAAGTCGTACGCTAACATGAAAAAAATGGCAATTTTACAAAAATAAACACATAATAGTATAAGGACAATTAATGTCATTTAGTAGCATGAAGTTTAAATATTAAAGAAGAAATTCTTTATTTTTTAAGTCATATTGTTATGAGAAACAAACAAAACAAAATAAAGTTGTTAATTTTGGAAAATTTGGTTGGGAAAAAAGTATAATAATATGGAAATAATGTCAAAATATTTTGGGATTAAAGTCATAATATTACGAGACGAAAATGTACAGAACAAAAACTTGAAATAGATGAGAGTTTAAAATATATTTTTAAAAGAAACAGCAGAAAAAGCTGTAATTTTATCCGAATTAAAGTCAAAACATTCTGAGAAAAATGGCGTAAAATCCCACAGCCAAAAAACTGTATGTCCAGGTGTGACCTAGGCTTTAGCAGAAGCTTGGGTTCTAATGATGGTTCTGGTTTGACAGCTGAAACAAAAATTAAAAACAGACATTTTACTGATGGTAAGTTGCCAATTTAGGGAAGGTGTGGTGTATAAAGCTGACTTAAGCAGCATAAGCAGATAAACAGATTGACTTTGCTTGCGCCCGTCTTGTTGACATTAACTAGAAAAAGCCAAATACTGCAATTAAACCACCACTGATTTTTAGCAAGCCAAGGCTTGACTGTAGCAAACAGTGCAGCCGCTGGGGTGAAGGCTTGGACAGAAAATAGCCCTGAGTTATAAACATCCCCCTGTAGAGCCAATGAAGGCAACTTCTCTGAGAGGTCGTTTGTCCCCACGTGTCAACCGAAGCGGTGCTGCACGGCTCACGGGGCCAGTAAAAATTTCCTCTGGCAATATGGAGCTGGATTCACACACACACACACGCGCGCACACACACACACACACACACACAAAAATCAAGCATTGCTGTGGCATGAATGAAGTAAACAGCATAGCGCTTTTCTTGAGAGTCCCCTTTATTCCTGGTGGAATAAACACCATGGCGACTGGACCCTCCTGCCAGCATCGCTCCATTCAGGGAGGCCCCTCATTTAAATTCAGCCAGCGTCCCATACTTGGTTGCGGTGTCGTCTTTGGACAAAAAGGGGCGCAGACAGGAAAGAGCACGCAGCTGCAGGATGCATCTGTTGCTGGGCTGAGGAAGGATGCAGCGCACCCATTCAGAGATGGAGAACTTCAAGAGACTCTCCTCAGTCTTTCTCTGCTGCTTACCATACCGAGAATGTAAAAAAAAGTCCTCATTTGTGGCCATAATAGCATTTTAGACAATAACTAGGTCACAAAACTTCTTTGCAATGTCACACGAGACACCCGATGCCCGAGGCTGGGTCCACGCAAACAAGACCAGATGAGATTTAAGCATTTGAAGAAAAATGTGACTGGACAAAGACACTCTTTTATTTAACCGCATCACAAACAATGCAGGGGAGTTTTGAAATGTTTTTTGTCCCGCAAATTGCCGCTCAAAAATAATATTGTGAACAAAAAAAGGATAATTCCGCGACCCTAATGAGGATAAGCGGTATAGAAAATGAATGAATGAATGAATAAAGGAAAATGTAGGATGAGGTACGGTATAATGAAATAATAATACTTACACAGCTTAATGTTTTTCTCTTTTCTACTTGTCTTTGTCTGTTTACGTTCGGGCTGTCCACCTGTGCTTTGATCGTTCTAATTTAAAATAAACAATTCTTAGTAAAAATCAACTTGTACATACGCATACACAGGGTTTCCCCGAGTGTTTTTTGAAGCTGTGGCGGTGGGCTGCATGGGACTACCTGCGCTGTTGTACCGCTGCTGCGTCTGCAATTGTTTTTAAATGACAAGTGGCGATTTTTATATGACTTACATGTGACGTGATTTCCACGTCAACAGAATCGCAATCAATCGCGGGATTGGCCAATAAAAATGGAATCTTGCGGAGATTGACAGCGGGAATGAAACGGTGCCGAGAAGGAATGTCAGCGTGGGTAAAAACCTTTGAGCTTGTTAACCCAACGTTTCGGGTTGGCTGCTGACTTTGTGCAAGTTGTGTGTGAAGCATGGACAGCCGCGGCTTCAAGAGGCACCCGCGTAGCGTCGCACTTGGCAAAAGCTACGGGAAGCACAGCAAAAAGGAGGTTCCGCCAACTTTTGCCTGTGTTGTTCGTGCCTTTAACATTGGTTTAGTGTTTGTAATGAAATGATTCGGACGTCCGCCGGGTATATAATTCCACACCCCAACGTTCCTTCTCCTCACGATGACAGCATTTCATTCGCATGATGCCAATTTCCAGGAGATTACGCGTTTAACAGTAAATTCCTTTTCTATTGGCCAATTCCACGATTTCGTCTGCAGTTCTGTTAACACGGAACTCATGGACACTTCCTCCCTTTGTTACCTGACCTATTTGTTCCAATAGTACAACGTGTGTAGTACAAAAGTACAACATTTTGTACCGTTTGACACAAACCCAAACTAAATTTGATGCATGTTTTAGGCAGTATTTTTAGTTGAAAATAGCACAATAACAAATCAAAAAGTTTTTTGTTATAAAAATCTGTCCTTGGTTATTGATAGCACAGATGTATCCGACTGTACTATGAAATTGATAAAATACTATAAAAACCCTAATGAGCTGTTAAATCTACTTATGAACTAATTATGAACACTAATAAGAATGGTGAAGCAGATATTCTTTGGTGAACTACTCAATATCAGCTAGTGAGCTACTGCTACTTACGAGCTACATGTTGGAGACCCTATGATCGCGTCATGGACACGTTACGTTCTATTCTACCCCATCCATCCATCTTCTATGCCGCTTATCCTCATTAGGGTCGCGGGGGCATGCTGGAGCCTATCCCACCTGACTTCAGGCGAGCGGCGGAGTACACCCTATACTGGTCGCCGGCCAACCGCAGGGCAGACAAACAATCATTCACACTCACATTTACACTATAAAGGACAATTTTAGAGGCGCCAATTACCCTAACATGCATGTTTTTGGAATCCATCCATTTTCTCTACCGCTTATCCTCATTAGGGTCGCGGGGATGCTGGAGCCTATACCAGCTGACTTTGGGCGGGAGGCAGGGTACACCCTGGACTGGTCGCCAGCCAATCGCAGGGCACATATAGACAAACAAACATTCACACTCACATTCATACCTATGGACAATTTAGAGTGGCCAATGAAGCTAACATGCATGTTTTTGGAATGTGGGAGGAAAGCGGAGTACCCGGAGAAAACCCGCACACGCACAGGGGAGAACATGCAAACTCCACACAGAGATGCCCAACGGAGATTCGAACCTATTCTTCTCATCCATCCATCCATCGATTTTCCTCCAATTATCCGGGGCAGGGTCGCGGGGGGACCCCAGCGACCTCTTCCAGCTCCACCGGGAGGACACCAAGGCGCTCCCAGGCCAGCTGTGAGACATACTCCCTCCAGCGTGTCCTAGGTCTTCCCGGGGGCCTTCTCCCGACTGGGCGTGCCCGAAACACCTCACCAGGGAGGCGCCCGGGAGGCATCCGGACTAGATGCCTGAGCCACCTCAACTGGCTCCTCTCGATGTGAAGGAGCGGCGGCTCTACTCTGAGCTCCTCCCGGATGGCCGAGCTCCTCACCCGATCTCTTAGGGTGAGTCCAGCCACCCTACGGAGGAAACTCATTTCCGCCGCTTGTATCCGCGATTTCATTCTTTCGGTCATGATCCATAACTCATGACCATAGGTGAGGGTGGGAACATAGATCGATCGGTAAACAGAGAGCTTTGCCTTCCGGCTCAGCTCTCCCTTCACCACGACGGTCCGGTACAGCGACCGCATTAGTGCAGATGCTGTACCGATCCGTCTGTCGATCTCACGCTCCAACCTTTCCTTACTCGTGAACAACAACCCGGGATACTTGAACTCCTCCACCTGAGGCAAGACCTCACTCCCAACCCGGAGGGTACAGTCCACCCGTTTCCGACTGAGAACCATGGCCTCGGATTTGGAGGTGCTGAGTCTCATCCCAGAAGCTTCACACTCAGCTGCAAACCGCTCCAGTAAACGCTGAAGGTCACAGCCTGATGAGGCCATAAGGACCACATCGTCTGCAAATAGCAAAGACGAGATCCTAAGGGCACCAAGCTGGACTCCCTCAACACCTTGACTGCGCTTAGAAATTCTGTCCATGAAGATTATGAACAGAATCGGTGACAAAGGGCAGCCTTGGCGGAGGCCAACGTTCACCGGAAACAAGCTCGACTTACTGCTGGCAATGCGAACCAGGCTCCTGCTTCGATTGTACAAGGACCGAATGGCACGTAGTAGCGGGCCACCAATCCCGTACTCCCAGAGCACCCCCCACAGGACACCACGAGGGACACGGTCAAATGCCTTTTACAGGTCTACAAAGCACATGTAGACCGGTTGGGCAAACTCCGACATACCCTCCAATACCCTTGCAAGGGTGTAGAGCTGGTCCAGTGTTCCGCGACCGGGACGAAAACCACATTGCAGCTCCTGTAACTGAGGTTCGACTAACGAACCTTCTCCGTCTCTCCAGCACCCTGGAGTAGACTTTCCCAGGGAGGCTGAGGAGTGTGATCCCCCTATAGTTGGAACACACCCTCCGGTCACCCTTTTTGAAAATGGGGACCACCACCCCGGTCTGCCAGTCCAGAGGTACTGCTCCTGACTTCCATGCAATGTTGTAGAGGCCTGTCAACCAACACAGTCCCCCAACATCCAGACCCTTGAGGAATTGAGGAATTATTCTACCCTATTCTACCCCACCAACATAATATATTATTATTATATTGTCCCCGGACAAAAACGAGCAAGCTCGATGGCAACATCACGTGTAAACCGCACGTGCAGACGGGTGATTCCAGTGCGTGCTTATCAAAATAAAGCGCTGTGAAACATTTTTATTTATTTATTTTATATTTTAATTTGTTTTCAAACTAACTCTGTGTGGTCAAGATGTGCATAAATATCAATCATCTATAGATGTATCTATAAAGCATATGTATTCATTCGTACCATATATGACTTAAAAGCCATTTTGAAGATGTGGCGCTTTTTACTTTGTAGTGGAACACCGCCACAATCAATTACATGTAGCTGAAACGATGATACATTATACATACATGTACTTTTAAAGACAAATCTTTGTGTTTTTATTAGTAATTGATATCAAAATGTTTGCATTACGCCTTTTTGCTCAATTTTTACCCTTTTGCTGGGTTTCTGTTGTTGTTTTTGTTGTTTTACCGCGTTTCCCAAATGGTCCTTGCGTCACACTTTTGGACACCCGTGCGTGGTTGGCCAGAAAGACGAGATGCTGCTAGGCGACGACGGATTGTGTCCAATCTTTACTTTCTTGGCTCTCTTGGTCAAAGGCTGGTTTGCATTGTGGAGGGGTTTTTACAGCTTTCAGACCTGCAATGTGCAGCGCTACGGAAACGGAGCGCACTCCCGTGTCGCTACTTCCTGAAGGTGCACTCTAATCATCATTGAGATCCTGAAATAGGCATTTTTGATTACGACCACAAAAAAAAACATGCGCATGTGTATTGACTGCAAAAAAAGACAGGAGGACAATGTTTTTGTTTCCAACTGAATGCTAAAAAACCAAGAACATGTGAATGCGTATCAAACGCTGCCTGTACATAAAACTCAACACTACTATAATGTACGTTGCAACTGAAAACTGAATAAAAGGCAGCCATTTTGGCCGCATGTCGACATGACTATGCCTTTTCGAGATTCTAAAACGCAATCCAATCAAAGTGGACGCTTTTTCACATATGAATCGCTTCGTAGAGTCGCCGGGGTATGCTGGAGCTTGTCCCAGTTGAGTTTGAGCGAGAGGCGAGGTACCTGGACCGGTCACCTTCCAATTGCAGGCGTTTTTACATCAACACCGTTAATGTTTTCATGAAAACACTGAAAAGGACGTTGGAGTGTGCGAATTAAGCGTTTAGTCAAGAACAAAACCAAAATTGCCAAAACACAGCGCTGTACGACTTCGTCCGGCAAAGGCGCCAGTAATTTGTTGAAATGAGCAAAGTAGCTTGACTTGCATGCATGAAATTCTTAGTCCTATGCCAGCAAATGGTTTTGGAAAGACACGTGAAGGCCAGCTACTGGCCTGGCATGTACGTTACAGCAGTTTCAGGCTTTTTTTTGTACTTGGCTGCATAAGGTTTAATTAAACAGTACTTAAAATAACAAGCCAGCACAAGTCAGCGCACGAGCTCCCGTGCAGACAAAGTGCCCGCACACCTTGACAGGAAGCACTTGGTCGTAATCGCTGCACCTTCCTCTTGAGTCGGTTCTACATGCTTGTCTTTGCCGAGGTCAGGACTTTGCAAGTTCCCAAGCTTGAATATGGACGCCGCAAGGAAATGAGCTCAGCGTTTCCTTCTTTTCGACGGAGGCACATTGTTCCCCGTCTGGTTAAAGTGGTAGGATTTTTTTTTTGAACACGCAGCCACAAAAACAACTCTAATAGAGGAAAACTATTCCACCGCTACGAATATGACATACATCACTCGGAAGTACTTCCGCCTGATGTCTTGACAGCTCAATGACAAGCTGCTAAAAAAAGGGACGACGATTCTATTTTTAATCCCACTGCCTGTAATTTGTTTCATTTCAAGACAGCAATTTTCTCCCAGCTATGATTTCCAGGCAGCAGCAATTTGACCGACTGCAAACATTCCTGCAAGCAACCACCTGCAATGTTTGGGTCATGATTTGGTATGTACCAGCGGCTTTTGCTCACCTTTGTTAAAAAAAGGAGGAAAAGAAATCCCCAGCATCACATGTCATAAAAAATATAATCCATTTATCAGAGTGGTTACCAAGTAAGATGAGCCTCTCTCCAAATTCCTCACAGAACAAACAGGTGCACAATAAAAGGCTTGGAAAGTATCAGGACTGTACCTAATACTCAGCTGCAGATGCCATCATCCGAAAACCTTTTTGGAATTGAAAGTGTCTCCAAAAAAAGGAGGTAAAAACAGAAAAAAAACAAGCCAGTTTTAGTCGGATATCCTTGCTGCTCTCCTCCCCGATGATATGCACTCATCACCCTGCAGCGGGGGGCGGTTTTGTCCTCAAAAGCCGCATCAACGGACGTGTCCTTAGGTGAGGACAGATTCCTCAGCAGGAAGAGGGGTAGGAAGGCACAGCAGTTTTTTTAAAAGCTGTGCAGGTGTTGCAGTGGTGTGCATGTTCTACCAAGTGTGTGGTGAATGTGTAAAGAGGATGTGGGGGCGGACCCCGAGAGGCTTACTCATCATCCCCATCGCTGTCTGTCCAATGGCGGCACAATGCCTCCCACACATGGCAGAACCCTCGTAACGAGACAAAATACTTCAATTAAACCTTCCAACCAATCGAGACCACCAACGCGCAACCTTCCAGGAAAAGTGGATACAATACCCAGGGGCGCGGACAACAGATGACATGACGTAAGCCCAATTTCCTACGATGCTCTAATTACTCCATTCATTAGCGGTTAACGCTTACCATGTTGGAGGTAAACAGACTTACAGCTGGACAAATACTCCACTTTAAGCTGCCTTAGCTTGGAGGGTGTCCTGTTTCATCCCACTGAAACATCTGGGTTGGTGAGATCAACAGTCTGACACTATAAAATTTCACTTGCAAAATCTGGATGTACAAAAAAAACCCAAAAAAAAACCTCAAAGCCGCCACACCTGTTCCTTCCTTCCGTGCAAATCGAGACTCAAGTCTCGCAGGAAGCTAAGTAAGCCCCGTGAATCAATATGAGAGAGGAAGCAATCCCCACAAGCCGTTCTCCACAATAATAAAAGTTGCACAATATGCAGTGTGCAGCTGTGGGGGGGACAGGTAGCGAGTGTCTAAGGAGGCAAATTCAACAAAATACAGTCATAGAACGACAGCAGGGACACCAGCAAGATTTTTTGAAGCCGTGGTGGTGGGCTGCATGGGAGGCGGACTGCCGCTGCTGCGTCGTTATGGCAGGAATTTTTGGTTTAATATATAAATTAACTGTCAGTAAAAATGTCAACATAAGGGTCGCTTTCACGTTATTGAACAACCAATACATGAATTAACTTAATATACCTTTTTTTTACCTTTTCTTCCTCTCTTTATCTGTCAAGAGCCAGCAGGGAAGACAGGGGATTCCATTGTTGTTATCTTTTTCAAAATAAAGCGTAGTGAAACGTTTTTATGATATTTGATACTGATATGAGATGTTTTATTTCAAACTAAGTCTCACTTTTTTCTGCATGTGGGCTACTTTTAATATGACCCCGTCCTAAATATCTATCCAACATAGAGAACATAAATGCAGGGTTTCCCCTAGGATGTTTTGAAACTGTGGTGGTGGGCTGCATGGCACTGCCACCGCTGTGTCTGCAATTTTTTTTAACCACAAAGCAATTTTTTATGACTAAGTGTGTATAAGTGGTGAAGGCAATATTCTTTGGCTTCAATCTTACGGCTGGACACACTACATGTTTGTTATACAACTTCGACACACAACTAGTGTTTTGAAGACAAGCCAAAAGTATTATAATGACAACAGGAGAACAAGATTTTTAAGTGACACTTTAAAAGAGTTAGTTGCGATGATTGATGTATCCCAGGAACGTAAATAGCCACTTGTAGCTTGTGAGCTTTCTAGACGGCTATAGCTTCCCTGTGGGACAAAAAACTTCTTCAAACTAACTGTACTGCTTGTTTGTTTTAAAAACAAAATGTCACTGTGCTAAAAAAAAAAGGTCACATTTGGAATCCAAAGACCAGGAGCTAGGTGGATAACAGCCAGGCAAAGCATGTAAACAAAGATGCAAGAAAAGTCAAACAGAAATCGGTCAAACACGCTGGCATGGATTGGCGTAGCCTGTGTCAGGCTGTCAAACTCAAGACGTTGAGGTTTTACAGAGAAATGTCGGCAAATGTCGACCACATGTTTTTCACAAAAATCGTCTGATATTATTCGGGGGCCGATCAATCAAAGCATCCCCACTGACTATGAAAATATTCAATTTATAAATAAAGAAGCCAACTTTGTGGAAATTCACTTATCACAGTCGGGCCTGGAATCCGTGCACATGCGTAATTCCTGATTATGCAAATTAGACTTTGACATCATCTCCCTCACCACAGATTGAAGGTCACGTTTTAATACAAAAAATTAATAAATTGAAACATTATCCACAAAGTCGTGTCAAAGGCATGTCATGTATAATTAATGTGATTGCCCCTCCCGGAAATGTAGAGCTGTTGCAATAAACTCTTTATTTTGAGCCACAGTAGTTGAAGTTTCATTTTATAACCGTAATTTCCTGTGTATGAGATGCACCCAAAATGCATTTAGAGATAAAAACAGGCCAATGGCCAACAGAAATGGCTCATGGTCCCATGTCCTAATATTAGAATATGGTCATCAATTAGTCGCTGGAAATGACTACGTTGTTGTATGTTAACATAGATTATTTTTGCTGTTTTGGCATTTAACGGTGGTTTACTTCTTTTTTACAGAAAATGTACAAAATTGTGTTTGTATACCCTAACAGGGGCTAACTTATGTTGCAGACTTGTGTGACAGTTAGAAAAGGGCCTGTAGAGTCAATATAAGATTTGCTTAAGGCAGCTGTTTTTTTACAGTTAATTATCTGCAGTTCCATTATTTCTATTATAGGGGGAAATTGTTTCAGGTTGGAGGAGAACAGGCCCAATAAAGAGGATGTATTGCATGGCAAGATACATCCTCTTGTGAAACGTCTCTTGTGTGTCTCAAAAGAGGAACGGGGGGACATATTTCACAACTGATGGCGTGTTAATACTTAGGTACCCAAAAGTACATCTTTATAGGCAACAGTTGCATGATATTGACATGTGACATTCATAGATGCATTACTGACATAAAAAGAAAAAATGTCTGTCCTTTGGGGTGTTAACAAAGTTGCTTTTTTGCATAAACCAGCAAAATTCTACAAAAATCTAGCATCCTTGGCGGAAGTAATAATTGACACGGTTACAAGCAGGCACATTTTGAGACACCTTGTTGACTAAGGGTGTCACATGTGACACAAGATTTCGTATCTCGTGGGCACCGGGACAGCGACGATAATAAATGAATGAATTAATCGCACAGTAAACGAAACTTAACTTGATCATTTTGCAGTCATCAATACATTGCCATGTGCATGTGTGTCTGCTTTTTATGCGACCTGTTATGTGAACGCAGAGCATCTGGAAAGTGACGTGCATGCGCAAAAGCACGGCATCCCTCGCATTTCCGTACGTTTACCAAAGTAAAGCCTGCAGTAAAACACAACACGGCGTAAACACTCATCACGACAGCCGCACCTGTATGTCCTGCTAAATGGAAGCTAACCCCGCCAGCTTCCATTCACCAAAAGCACCAGGAGGTGCTTCCGTCTTGTTTATGAAACGACTAAAGAAGCGACAGAGCAAAGTTTAGACAGTGACGTCGTCACCACCACGCCACAAATTGATCGACGGTCTGTAAATACATATGTTACAAAACTTGTATTCATGGATTTATTATCAGAAAAGAATTGAAAAGCACTGCTTTAAAAGCACTTGACAACATTTAACAGTTTCTGTTCAAGGTCAAGCAGGAACAAAAGCTCAATCATTTAAGATGATCCCTGCGCTCATCAATCTTGGGGAGTTTCACACGCTCACGATTGATTAATTGCTAGATAGAGCCGCCGGTTTCGGTTCCTCCAATCTTCCTATGGGATGTGAGGAAAAGTGGTAAGTACAGGGCCGAACACATCAAAAGAACATTGGGCTTGAATAAATGTACGCACCGATGTAGGCAAAAGTTCTTCTCACCCGAAAAATGAATTTTTTGTAAGGTGTTAGTGAAGCAGCTCTCTGCAGTGTCTCACCACTCCACCCACACGCTCCTTGGAACAGACGTGGCAACAAGTTGTCTACAGACTTCCATACCAAAATTCTTGTCATCTTTCTTCTTCATCTTCTACACGGAATCATTTGGTTGAGAAAATATTGGCTCTCATTGCACAAAATCCTTGAAATTGCCCACAAATGCGCTAAAGAGAACATGCTAATAATGTGAAGATCGTTACTGAAACGTCGATGTTTCAGATACCAGCTCTTCGTGCTCTAAAGTTGATTCTGAAATCAAAATAGTGATACCTTTTGATACGTTTGGTAGGTGGTACATTAGCTGGTCTATATTTTAAATCACCACACTACCTCAATTCAGGCTTTAAAATAAATCAATAAATGATGTCCTATACTGTCTTATATTGTACAGAATGCTTTAAAATTTACCAGACACATTAGGTGAATTTTCACATAGTATTGAATCGCTATCACCGATACCAGCCTGAATCTTACCTAGTATCGAATCAGAAATGATATCAATGGTACTGCACATCCCTAGAACAGTCTTTACTTCCTGCAGCAGTCTTTACTTCCGTAAACATGCGAGTGACTTTGCACACACACGTCACTTTCCAGATGTTTGCGTTCACATAACATGTCGCATTTGTTTGGTAATGTGAACAACCACATAAAAAAATCAGATTTTAAACAAAAAATCTGACTTGGGAAACATAGCCTACAGTGTGAACGTAGCCAAAGACAAAAGGCAAAGACTGCCTGCATTGCAAAGTTCCAAGATGAAAACCACTGCTGAACAAAAAAAACATTGTGGCTGGTCGCAATTTTGCCAGAAAACATCTTGATGATCCCCAAAACTTTTGGGAAAAACACCGGTGTAAAAGTCACGCAGCAGTTCAAAAAGGACATCATAGTAATGGTAGTGGTAAAATATGGTGGTGGTAGTGTGATGATCTGGGTCTGTTTTGCTGCTTCAGGTCCTGGAAGACTTGCTGTCATATATGAAACCATGAATTCTGCTGTCTACCAAAAGATCATGAAGTAGAATGTCCGGATCGAACTTGGGTTCTGCAGCAGGAAATAAAGACTTCGGAGTGGCCTAGTCAAAGTCCTGACCTGACTCCTATTGAGACGATGTGGAATGACCTTAAAAAAGGTGCTTCATGCTGGAAAACCCCCCATTGTGGCTGATTTACAACAATTCTCCAAAGATGACTGGGGCCAAAATTCCTCCACAGCGCTATTAAAGACTCATTGCAAGTTATCGCAAATTGATTGCAGTTGTTGCTGTTAGGGGTGGCCCAACCCGTTATCACATTTAGGGGGCAATCACTTTTTCACAAAAGGGCCATGTAGGTTTGGATTTTTTTCTCTCCCTTAATCAAGGAGGCTTCTACATTTTATGTGGAGTTGTCTTGTCACTGACAAATATTTACATTTGTTTGATGTTTTGAAACATTTCAGTGTGACAAACATGCAAAAAAACAGGAAATCAGGAAGAGGGCAAACACTGTGTATGACTTATGGAAAATGAGTTGCCATGTTTTACCAGCAATCCTGCCCGAATTTGACAAACTTGTGCTTGTCACTCCACTAAAGGATGTGCAGCAAATTTTGTGATGATTCAGTTAAACAGCCCAAAGCAGGGGTTGGGAACCTTTTGGGCTAAGAGAGCCATGAAAGCCATATCTTTTCAAATGTATGTTTGTGAGAGCCATATCATATTTTTTAACAGTGATTACCACTTAAAGTGTGCATTTTTAAGCAAGCAATTACTTTAATAATCAGTAATTAGTCTCTGAATTGGATGGATTAAAGTGCTGAGAAAGTTTTATATTTGGAATTTTATTTCTAACACTGTGATTCCTGTCATATTTTACTTTAAATGTCAGCCAAAAAAAAACATTATACATCATAAAACAATAATAATATAATTAATTGTTATATTATTACTATTCCCACAATATTTTAACTTGCATTATACATTTTTCCCCAACCTTTATATTGTTTTGTTTGCTTCTCATAATATAACGACATTTTAAAAACAAAATATGAACTTACTAAAATGACATTGTTTTTTACAAGTTACTCACAGGTCGTAAAATTGTGACTTTTTCTCTTAATACTTTGACTTTCTACTTGTACAATTACAGCATTTCTGCTGTTTTTTCAACTTTTCTCGTGATTATGACTTTATTCTCCTGATGACCTTTTCCGCAACCTCATTTTCCAAAAATGACAACTCTTTTTGGTGAGATCATTATTTTTTCTCCTAAAATTTTGACTTTCATTTTGTAAAATTACTGCAGATTATTTCATTTTTTGTTTTTTGCTAAATTGTATTCTTAGGATGTGCGGCAGGCCAATAAATCACTTTGAACACCCCTATTGGAACGCAAGATATGTTGCATATACTTCAAGAAAAAAAATAATTCAAAAAAATACACGTCATGGTGCTTAGAAACCTTTTGAGAGCCAGATGTGGTCATCAAAAGAACCACATCTGGCTCCCGAGCCATAGGTTTCCCTACCCTTGCCCTCAAGTTTGCAGAGCTGTGTGAGAAATTTAAACCATTTCCGCGTTTTGTAAAAAAAAATAGCAGAGGCAGCACGGTAGGGGTGCATCCTTTGACCCATTTGCCGCTATTTCCGTGCAGTGCTTCAAAAGTAAAAGACTCGGGTGTTGCAATTTCCATCAACATGCATGAAATAAATGTAAACAAATGCCAGATACATATTCCCGTGATAGGGCAGCAGCACATAAGCGATGTTTACTTGCACAGATATGGGGAAATGCTAAATGTGCTGTGTATATGTGCAAAGCAGAGGTGAAAGGTCACGGGAAGGGGGCAAACACTTGGATGCCCCACGCAGCCAACCCACCCCCACTTTTCCTTCATCCAAGCACTTTGCTTCCAAGGAAACAGCATAACAAGACGTTACGGTCGAAGCCCATAACCGACGTAATATCAGCCTAATAACCATGCTCTCTGTGTGGGAATGGGTGCTAGCCTAGCATCCTGACAGCTACATGCTAGCGCCTTCAAAGCGCGCGTGCAAACTTTGCAAACAGAAGCTAACTCACCATGGCAGCGGCGGGAAAGTCTTCGGGGGAAATACACAAGTTTGGGTTTCTCAGCCGGATGGAGCTTCTGGTCGCCGCTCTTCCTTCTTCCCCACCCCCGGCAGAAAAGCCCTCATTGATTTATTTTCGGCTCCTTTTCTCCGCAAAGGAGGAAAAAAACGGAGCTTCTTCCCCTTGGCGAGTGGGGTGCATCTGCGCATGCCCCGATGAGGCGCCCGCGGGGAAGCTGTTGCTAGGGAGAAAACGCAGTCATATTGGCGGCAATATTCCATTTTTCCAGAACGACCTTGAACGCAAATAAAACATAAGACGTCTTAGAGTTACTCAGACTGCGCCGTGTGCTAAATAGTACGTATTGTATTATAATACTACAAGGAAGTGGGAATATTGATATTAATATATCTAGTATGAAATATTATGAATATTATATATTCGTTTCTCCCCTGCATAAAAGCAAACTACTGCATATTCGCAGGCAGACCATGAGGCCGATCATGTGTCCCCCCATAATTAAAGGCATACCATGCATGTGCAGATGCATGATGTTCACCAAATCTCCTCAAAATATGAAATATGGCTTGTGCGTGCCGCATGCACAAAAACGACAGTGGCTTTTTATGAAGTATCAGCCCAATGACAAGCCTGGCAATTAGTGCAGGTACACATCGTCCACCGGGGCTCCTGAATTAGCAGCTGAATGGCTGATGAGCTGTCAGGTAGCACGTCTTGAGGCCCCCACGTCAATTTCCTTTAATGTTCTCAGCTCCTTGCTGGACATGAAAGCAGGGAGGGGTGATCGTCTGAGGGTATATAAGACACCCCTCAAAATGTCCCGCGTTGAAGGGAAGGGACCGTCTTATCTGGGGGGGGGGGTCATGGAGGCTTGGAAGTCATTGCTGCTCCTGCTGGAGGTGGTGGCGCTCCTGCAGTCCCGGGACGGAGCTACCGGGCAAGGGCATGTCTCCGCGCGGAGGATGGAGCGAGGCGCCGGGCACCACCTGCCCAGCTACATGGTGCACCTCTACAGGAACTTTTCCCGGCCTGCGGATGCTGCGGAGCTGGAGGCTGATACTGTGAGGAGCTTGATGGCAAAAGGTAATATTTTCCACTTTTTCTTTTTTATTTTAAAGTTTCCTGCAGGATGAGAGGGGGGGGGTTGCCAGACGAGCTCAGAAAGCCCCAATCCACATCCCCACTCCGCATAGGGGATCAGCGTGTGAAAAGAGTCCTGCTTCTTTCTGCCTTAATTCTCAAAGCAAACCTTTCCCCCCTTAAATAGCTTCAATGTTGATTGACTGTCCCGCCAGACGCCCCCTCCCTGACAAATCTCCTACCAGCACCAAATCAACAAGTCCCCTTAGTTCTTTTGCCTTCTTCACACTTGCCCTGATTAGATTAGCGCTGTGGATGTGTTCCCGGTGGCGCGCGGGGCGGGGATGCGCACCAGCCACCCTGCAGCGAGAGATGAGCGTTTGGGTTCTGGGGTTCCCCAAGTGTTCCGCAATGTGCGCACGAGCGTTAGTTGGGTTGCGGCTGTTTGCTTTGGAGTGGATCGAAGGGTTTGATCATGTGGTGCCCCCCCCCATGAATGAGTGGATGAAGGCGTGCAACTGGTCAAATGTTTAAAGTGCTTTAATCCTTTAGATTAATTGGGGCCCCACCTGGGAGCCCATTTGTGTGTTTTGTATGCAGGTATCGGCCCCATATCATGCGATGATAGATGTGCCGTATCGGAGCTGATCATAGAATAGATTAGATTGGATTTGATCATATAAACTATAAAAAAATGATTTTAAATTACACATCACATTATGAAATAAACCATTTTCACAATAACAGGCTTTAAACATTTTGTTTATTATTATTGCTACTTTAAATTATATGTATATATATAAATGTATTTATAGCCCATATTTGTTGCAGTAGGCTATCTTTGTTCTATTAAAATTGTATTTTTTATGTATTATTGTCAGTATAATATTTCCTTATGTTACATGTCCATATTTAGTTTTGTGACTGTTTTCAAAAAGGAAAATGCATCAGTATTATGAGAGAGGGCATATTTTGACTCCCATTCTTGTCATTATATTCTATAATGTGCTATTGTTGGTAATAGATATCTTCATACTACAAATAATATATATTGAGTTTTATGACCTAAAAATAGACTTGGCACAATCAGCCTTATTTGTAATTATAATATATATACATATTTATATTTAATATATTAATTTATTTATAATTTTATTTATTTATAATTTATTTTATAATTTATTTTAACATACCCCAACAATTGTTTAAGAATATAATAAGTAACAATAATAAGCATGAATAATTAATACAAATATGATATATGAATATATATATACAGTATATACCAAACTCCATTTCTTTTCTGCCAATCTAAAAACTTCCTGCAAACACAAACATCATATAAACTCACAGCGTTGCATATTTGTATTGACTTTTCAAGCTTATTGTTATTTATTATATTCTTAAACAATTGTTGGAGTCAGTTAAAATAGGAGGCATTTTGTGAATGAAAAAAAATGTCTTTGTCAGCATTACATTTCTTTAGGTTACAAATAAGGTTACAAAAAAAGACGTCTGCATTACATATAAATTATTACCATTATTATGTTTTTATTCCCCCAAAGGGGAGTCGTTATTTTTGTTGCTATATTACTTAAAATGTTCTTAAACAATTGTTGGAGTGTGTTGAAATATGTTGGGGACTTTTTAAAAACGTGTCACTGTCTGCATTATAGTCCTTATGTTACAAATAATACTGTCTATGTTTAGTTTTGCGTCATTTTAAAAGAAGAACAAGTCCCAATCGGCAACAGTATTCACTCATTCACCTACTGCTTACTCTCCATCCTCTTACTCGCTGTACTCGCCCATTATTGAACTACAGTATGTTCTGGTTTGTCTACTTTCTATTTATTATTATTCATAATGACTGTTCTACAGTGTAAATGACTTGCGTTGACAATAGTTTTCCTCTGTATGTTAAACTTGCAAAGAGTACATTTGTCATTTGCAATTAGTAGTAGGTAGGATTAAATAGGCTTTGCTTTTTCCCCCACTCCTTTTGGACACATGGAATCGTGAATTCTATCATGTGATGTATTCCGATGTAACTATTAATGTTCAAACAAATTACACCTTTACCATTTTTCCAAGTCATTTTATTTGCACTGATTTTTCAAGCATATTTTTGTTGTATTATTTAAAAAATGTGAAACTGTTGAGAGTATACCACAACTTTTTAGGCATTTTGTGACTTTTTAAAAATGGTTTACGTTTCTTTGTGTTACAAATAATGTATAGTTTTATGACTTTTTTTTTTTTTAAAGAAAAAAAGGCTATCATCATCAGAATGATTACATTATATTAACACTGTGTATTTGTACTGATGTTTAACGGTCATTGTTGATAGGTTTAAAATATTCCTAAACAATTGCTGCAGTATATGACAATATTTAGGGGGCCTTTTGGGATGTAGTGACTTTTTTAAAAAAAATACAATTTGTCATCGTCACAATGTCCTTGCCGTATGAAGATTAATATCAATTTAATTTTGTGATTTTCAAAAACTGTTATCACTATTATTTATTTTTATATGTCAGGGGGCTTTTTGACATGAATTTTTCTTATTGTCAGTACTACATTTACTTTTACTAAAAAATATAAATGTGTATTGAGTTTCTGGACATTAAAAACATATCTTTGTATTACATTTTCTTATACACATTACATATATCAATATATATTTATCAATATCATATTTATCATTTTGTATTTTTTTGAAGAAATTCATCAGCAATATCCTTATTAGATATGCAGCAACATTTTTAGTTTTTTCACATTTTTCCCTGATAGGTTATATCTGTGATGTATTATTTTATTATCGAGGTATTCAAGGTACATTTTGAACATTCCCTTCTATTCTTAAACACATGAAATCATTTCTGTGCCTAATAAAACTTTTCTTCGTGACTTTAGGGTTGGTGAACACGCATGGGCGCTGGGCGGCAACCTTTGACCTCCACGCCCTTCTGGCTGACAATCAGATCCAGGCTGCCGAGCTGAGGATCCGCCTCCCTCGGGGCTCCTCCAACGTGTCCGTGGCGGTGTACCACCAGCACGACCCGGAATGCCAGGCGGACTACCGGGAGGGGCCCCTCCAACTGGTGGGCCTCCTCACCGAGTCCTCCCTGGTTTCCTCCTCCCACAGCTGGAGGGTCTTCAACATGACCGACCCGCTTCTGAGCTGGGTCCAGGAGAAATCCCCAACCAGGGTTCGCCACAAAAGAGCATTCAGGAGGAGAAAGGCAGTGCTTCCTAAGTCCGGAAGGGAGCAGGAATTGAGCAACCAGGCCTTGCTGGTCATCTTCTCTCGCACGGCCTCGGACCAGGACTCCAAAGCCAAAGCCAGTTTACTCCACACGGCCGAACAGTCCAAGTTTTTGACCCCGGCAGAAATCAAAAAGCCACGTTGGCCACCCAAGCGGAGGAGAAGCAAACGAGGACAGAGGGAACAGCTGGCGAGAAGTCCGTCGGCGTCCAAAAGAGGACCTGGGGACACGTCTTTGTGCCGCAGAGTGGACATGGAGGTGGACTTTAATCACATCGGGTGGGGATCCTGGATCATCTTCCCCAAAAGATACAATGCTTATCGCTGCGAAGGGTCCTGCCCTGGACCGCTGGGAGCGGACTTGAATCCAACCAATCACGCTTACATGCAGGTAAGATGCCAGTTTGACTCGTGAGTGTCAAGGTTGTGCAAAGTCAGGCCCGCTTATCGCTTATCAGCGTATCCCTACATATTCGAAAAATAAAGTGAAATGCACGCGACGTTGAAACGGGACAATCGAAAGCTGCTAGGTATCCGGCTAACGCTAATGATCATATTGGACTCTACACTGAGGTACCTCGGTTTTCGTCATTCTTTTGTTCCAAAAGGTCGCACTAAAAACGAGACGTACAAAAACCGTAGCAATTTTTCCCATTAAAAAACCCTCATCCATACAAATATGGCCAAAAAAGAAATACATTTTATCATTTCACATGCAGGAAACATTTTACAATAATTATAAATGATTAATGGACGGAACTTATTGTTGATGCAGACCTCCGGTACTGGTGAGACCGAATTCAATAGTGTTCCTTACCTTCTTGCAACTTTCTTTGACCCCATGGCGGGTTATTTAGCAGTCACACTCAATAAAACATGCACGGACACTGATGCAGCAATGACTCCAAGTCTACCGTGAATCCTTTCGACAGAAAGCGGAACATACGGAGACCAAAATTTGACTGTGAGCCCAGGAAGAAAGTTCTGGTAATGCTTAAAACGACTAAAATATGGCTAAATACTGTACGTTTGACATGTTACCATGAATGTGTCTGTTACTACTTGGTCACACTACACTACCGGCGAAAAGTTTTACAACACCTCAATTTTTCCGGCTATTTCCTGAAATTCAAGTTGTTCAAGTCCATAGCGGTGGATAGCGGTGCAACAGTAAGAGGCGAAGTGCCAGAGGTTAGCAAAAGAATAATGTCGATTTCAGAATTATACAAAAATGCCTGTTTCAGGCAGAACCAAATGGGTCAACAATTCAAAGCTGTTCTGCAGAAATGGAGGTTGAAGAAGCCTTGGGAGTTGGTGCAACTAATTCTTACAGGTGTCATAGGTTCTTACTGCCTCCTCTGTCCGTATAAAACCAGAGTTTGGAACACACTGTGGTACTGTACGCTCGCGAGCATCAGTTGACCGGGTTTGGGCTGCAGAAAGTAATTTGTCGCTACAAAAAAGGCAATAACAACAGAAGACAAACACACCATATTAGCCCGCGCCCTTTTCTGAGCAAGAACCTTGGACTGAGACTGGAGGTGCTGATTCACATCCCTGACGCTTCACACTTGGCTGCGAATCAATCCAGTGAGAGTTGAAGGTCAAGGTTTGATAAAGCCAGCAGGACCACGTCATGGGCAAAAAGCAGAGACCCAATCCTGCAGCCACCAAACCAAACTCCCTGGCGGTGCCTGAAATTCAGTTTTTTATGAAAATTGAAAGTGCCATTATATGAAGTATGTATAATAATAATGAAAAAATTTATTAAGTACTTCATAAAAGCAAAACGGTGAAATGGTGACAAAGTCCAATCCTCATGGAAACAGGTCCCACATAATTCCAAACCACTGCATGACACAGGTCAAACAGGGAACAAACAGCCTGAATTGGGTGGTCCGGTACCCCATGTTCCCGGAGTACTTCCCACAGAATTCCTCAAGAAACATGGTCCAATGCCTTCTCCAAGTCTACAAAACAAATGTAGACTGGTTGGGCAAACTCCCGTGCACTCTCAAGGACTATCTGGTGGATCGTCCTCTCTAGAACCCCTGAACAGACCTTATCTGGAAGGCTGGCAAGTGTGCTTCCACGATACTTGGTCCTACTTTTTAAAAAGGGGGACCACCGCCCCTGCCAATCCAGATCAGGTCAAGGTCAGCAGCACACCATCCCCACCTTAGACGGAGTTGACTTCTCCATAATGAGATGGCGCGTGGCGGTCCAGAATCTCTCCAAAGCCATCCGGAAGTCATGGCTTCTTCAAACTCCTCCCATGTCCAAGTTTTTGCCTCAGCAAAAACCGCCTGAGACGCAGACAGCTCGGCCTGCCGGTAGCTGTCAGCAAACTCCGGAGCCCCATGGGCCAAGAAGGTCCAATAGAACTCCTTCTTCAGCTTGACGGCATGCCTGACCACTGGTGTCCACTAACGGGTTCTGGCATTAGTGCCACAACAGGCATGACCACCTTACGGCCACAGCTCCGCTCAACTGCCTTGAAAATGGAGGCACGGAACATGGCCCACTGTGCCTCTATGTCCGCTGCTAATGCTTGAACTTGGTGTTTGTTATAGACAATCTGTGATGAGCACAGACGTCCAATAGCAAAGCATGGCTCAGGTTCAGATCAGGGGAGATGCTCTTCCCAGTCACGCCTTTCCAAGTCCCACTGTCACGACCAACGTGAGCGTTGAAGTACTCCCTCTGAGGGCGGGTATTCTGAACAATTACCAATTAATTGGCACTATTGCAACATTGCAAAATTCTGGAGGCTCTAAAGTCACGTACTGCTGAATAAAACAACAATTTGAACATAAACACTGCACTTGGCATCAGTGCTGAGTGCATAAGTACAAGACTTCCAGAAAGAAGCAAGTTTTTACTCTCCATTTTGCTGCAGTCTGGTTTGGTCCGCACCCAAAATGTATGGAAATGGCAACAACAACAAAGTCTTCAATGGCATGGTGGAAATTTCAGGGTAGATCCTTTGGACTTTAACCCAAAATCCATCCATCCAATCATTTTCCTCCGCTTATCCGGGTCCGGGTAGCGGGGGCAGCAGCTTCAGTAGGGAAGTCCAGACTTCCCGGTCCCCAGCGACCTCTTCCAGCTCCATCGGGAGGACAACAAGGCGTTCCCAGGCCAGCTGTGAGACATAGTCCCTCCAACGTGTCCTAGGTCTTCCCTGGGGCCTTCTCCCGACCTGGCATGCCCGAAACACCTCACCAGGGAGGCGCCTGGGAGGCATCTAGATGCCCGAGCCACCTCAACCGGCTCCTCTCGATGTGAAGGAGCAGCGGCTCTACTCTGAGCTCCTCCCGGATGGCCGAGCTCCTCACCCTAACCCTTAACCCGAAATGAGAGAGCAAAAAAGTTCTACCCGCGCACAAACACAAATGATGTGGACAGATTCTGCTGAAGGATGAATAAGTTTTAACCCTATTCCCGGGTCAAGCTGTCCCCAGCTTTATTTAAACTCACAAGTGTAAAAACAAAATAAGCCAACCCTGCCTTGTTGTCTCTTTGTCTTGCCAGAGTTTACTTAAACATTACCACCCGGAGAAAGTGGCGTCGCCCTGCTGCGCCCCCAGCAAGATGAGCCCGCTCAGCATGCTCTACTATGAGAGCGGCGAGATGCTCCTGCGCCACCACGAGGACATGGTTGTGGACGAGTGCGGCTGCCAGTGAAAAACTCTGCTGCGGAATCCAACTTTGATAAACACTTAGAAGCTCTTTTTGTTTTGTAAGCGGTTAAAATAGGATGAAGTACGGAGGATGTGCTGAAATACAACTGTACACACTGTTTCCCCCTTTTAACTTATCCATCTCGCGCATGCAACATGTTGAATACCCCAGCACTGTTTTTCTATGTGTATCTGTAAATGAATGTATATTTATTGTGTGTATTAAATAAGGGTGTATTTATGTACATTATGTTCAATGATTTAGTAGGGTATGCCGGCGCCAAAAACACAATTGAACTATAATTGATTTCAAGTATTGATAATGTGAATTCAAAAAAAAAAAAAATCAATAAATGTTGTAAAAATACATTTAAACACAAATAACTAAATGAATCATTTGTGTGTATTGTTGGGGGGAGCGGGTGGTTGTTTGGAGCTCTACTGGGCCAAAAGAAACAACAGATGAAGATTGTTCTACTTTGTTGGGATTCAGCCCTCCGTGGTGACTCACAGCTCCAAATGCATGCATGCTCGCTGGTTCGAATCAAAGCATTGTGGGGCAGAACTTCCAGAACATGTTGAAACAGGGCTCCAGAGGCCAGTCCGTTGTATTTAAATCCTTTGAAAACGAAACAAAAACACCGACGAACCAGAGATCCGGGACAGGCTCGGAGCTAGAGCAAGTAGCAGGGAGGGGATCCAGGCTGCGAGGTAAGGACATTTCACCTGCTGAGGTGCTTAAAGAAACAAAGAAACCTTCGCCTCAAGCGGTAACATTGGAGAGTCATAAAAGCGTTCAATTTGCGCATGTGATATTGACGCGTTGCAATTCACGCTGCAATTCTTCCGCGCAGCTTTGCAGCGCGTGAGATGCCCAAAGATACCGGCCGGCGTTTTTTTTGTTTTTGCTAGTAAGCTAGCTTGCACATGCTGACTACTACAGCCAAGCAAAAAAAAAAAAAAAAAACGCCTTATCTGGTTCTTATTGAAAACCAGTTGGTCCTATTTTCTAACAAAAGGGTTAACATTTAGGTGAGCTGTCGTTTAGGTGGGCTAAAAATACACGCACGGCATTTTGCATCCATCCGCCAGCTGCTAGGATTAGCTTCCGGCTAACTTCCGGGTTAGAGCAAAACGAGCGGGGTGAGTGTCCCTGGTTTAACGACAAATACTCAGTAAATAACCAATATTTACTTTGATTTTGTAGTTCAAATGGTGTGTCGTTGTTGCATCCTACAGTCACTCCACCGATAAACGTCGAATGTATTAAAATGTAGCTGCTTTTGTACACGGCACACGGTATCACGTGTCGTTGTTGCTAAATATAGCATACTATATAAATATATAGAATGTGTCAGAGTGTACGGCCTTAAGTACAGACAACAAGCCAGCCCCCTCTACACTTTTCTTTGCATGTAGCTTAGAAAGCACACGTTTATTCGTGATGTTTAGGACAATTACGCAAAATGTCAATCAACATTCTGAAATGTATTTGTTTACTCCGCATCGTACAGCCTGCTGGTTACTGCAAGAAACAACTTCCGGTTAGGCGTGCGTCACTTCGCTGAGGTTCCGAGCTTGTTTTATGGCTACAGTGCTGTAATTAATGATGGAATATAGCCACACAAGAGTACGGAGCCCATAAAGGGACATGGAGAAAAAAGGGCGAAGTTTCTTTGCTGACTTTTTAAAGTTTTGCGAGGGAACGCCAAACTTATTACACTTCCGTGTAGCCCGCATATACTTCCGTGTTTGTCCGGAATATTGCATTGAATGCATACAATCCGGATACGCTTTACGACGACTGTGACTGTCTGACCCTTACATCGAACGCATGTTTACTGCTCAGCACTGTTTTAATATCTCCGTATTTCTCGTCCAACTCTGAATTAAACACAAGGAACTTTTCCCACTCCGTGTTTTGTTTCCGCTGTAAAGGCGGAAGTATATGCAGGCTACACCGAAGTGTAATAAGCTTTGCGTTCCCTCGCAAAACTAACACAAATGATCCCTTTTGTTTTTACCCGTCAAACTGTTTTTTTCTTCATGTGCCTTCAGGGGCTCCGTAGAAGAGACACATACATAATATCTAGAATGAATTGGTTCTGAAAATGGAGTAGAAACACGTGTCTAACTGAGTATTTAATCCCATTTGGGGGACAGAGAAAATGGCTGAGGCGGTGGTTAATGTGGCCCGCAGGATCAATGCCACAGTCGAGGAAGGAAGAGATTGTCTGGGTAAGACTTCCACCAGTGCCACATGTTTGGCATCCTTGGTGGATTTCTAATTCAACCAGCAGGTGGCCCCAGTGGACTACAAATCATCAACCATATGTGTGTGTGTGTGTATTTCTCCTTTCTGCAGACTTGTCCAACTGCAAGCTTATTTCATTCCCCGATGGCGTTTTCAAGGTCCTGAGCAGCGTGTCCGAGAACATCCGGGTTATCATATTGGCCGACAATGAAATTAAGGCCCTTTCCAGCACATTTTTCTCCACCTTCACACAGTTGAGAGGTGAAGTACAGCATTCACGTGCAACGAGAAGCAAGTGCTTGGTTTGATCCTGTGTGGAAATGCTTTGCAGAACTGGACCTGCACGGCAACATTCTCACCAAGCTGCCCGACTCTTTGGTGGAGATGAACCACTTGACCAACATCAACCTGGCGTTTAACAACTTCTCTGTGTTTCCGGGTAAACTAACTGAAATGGCCGCTCTGGAGAGGATTAACCTGGAAGGGAACAGCATCGCTGGTGATGGAATGAAACCAAATCAGAGTAGCCGTTTATGTTCCTTATATGACATTATTCTGATGTTTGAATTCACAGAAGTCCCTCTGGAAAAGCTGTCCACCATGCCAGCGCTGAAGTGGCTCAACGTGATGTCAAACCCTCTAGACGCAAACACGCAATCCGCTCTCAAATCTCCACACACATTTGACATCTTGTCTACAGGGGTGTCCTAACAATGATGTTTACACTGCATGCTGTGTGCTTTTCACACTTCCACTCAAATACTTCCGTGGGCTGAATGAGACATGGCATGTTACATTGACATTTCTTGTAGACCTTGACTTTTGGGTGGAATATTATGGGATCTAATCCCTTATTTATTTCTCTGGGTTTTATAAAAGTTTTTATTTTTCCCAATTTATCAATGTCATGTTGTTTGTTGCTGTTTTCGCTCCTGGATTGGAGTTGATATATATATACATACATATGTATATATATATATATATATATATATACACACACATACATGTGTGTGTGTGTATATGTATATCAATATATATATATATAATATATAGCACATACATTTTTAAACAACCAAATATATTTTGATTGAGTGCCATCAGTTGTGTGGAAAAAAAATTATATATATATGTATGTATATAAATATGTACATTTAACAAATTTATTAAAAAAATGTATAGGTACAAATTAAGCCTCTCCCTAACACACCTTACAATTTTGTTCATTTTATTTTATTTGGACAAAAACTACTACAATTTAGTAATTATAAGTATCCATTGCTATCCAACACAAAACATATCTAAATTTTGTAAATTTTTAAATTGAACTTTTTTAAAATATATAATACAAATTATTAGACAAAAAACTGCTTTAAAAAGACCCCTGAATATATAAATATGTAATTTTTGTAATGTTCTTTTCAACCAAAACCAAATATTACCAATATTAAAGTCGACATCTATTAAATAGCCGCACGGTGAATGAATGGGTAGCATGTTGGCCTCACAGTCAGGAGGTTCAGGGTTCGAATCTCCATTGGGCATCTTTGTGCGGAGTTTGCATGTTCTCCCCGTGCGTGCGTGCATGGAAATCCTCCCACATTCCAAAAAGATGCATTTTAGGTTGATTGGCGACTTTAAATTATTCATAGATGTGAGTGTGAATGTTTTTATGACTTTGTTTGTCTATATGTGCCCTGGGATTGACTGGCGACCAGTCGACGTCAGCTGGGATAGGCTCCAGCACACCTGCGACCCTAATGCGGATAAGCGGTTTAGAAAATGAATCTATCAAATATCTTCATTGCGGTCCAACACAAAACATGTATCTGCAAAATGTGTCCATTATTGTCAATAAACTTTTTTTGTATAAGATTAAAATGTAAAATACAAATATTAGAAAACATATCTTTACAAAAAAATGAAAAATATTGAAATATGTAATTAGACATTTGCCAGCAAAAAATTATACTAAAATTTAAATAAAAAATATATTCACTAATGTCCAACTGAAAATACAGACTATCTCCAAATGTTATCAATTTTCATAACCTTTCTTTGGTATAAAACTCAAAACCTTTGCAAATACAAATATTTACTCCTGTCAAACTGATTTAAAAAAAGGAACAAATATTTAAATTTAATTTTTATCATTTAAATATTAATGATTTAAACATATAAATCAACAAATATTTAAATGTCATTTTTATCATCCCCTCCGTGAATCACCACCTTATTGTGGTGGAGGGGTTTGAGTGCCCGAGTGATCCTAGGAGCTATGTTGTCGGGGGCTTTATGCCCCTGGCAGGGTCTCCCAAGGCAAACAGGTTCTAGGTGACGGGCCAGACTAAGAGTGATTCAGAAGACCCCTGGGAAGAACAAGAAGAGGAGTGACCGCACCTCACCCGGACGTGGAATACCGGGGCCTTACCCAGGAGCCAGGCCTGGGGAAGGGGCTCACAGGCAGTGAGTGGCCTGGTGGCCAGGCCTTCACCCGAGGGTCCCTCACGTCTGGCAGAGTCTCCCGTTCGTCGAGTCTTCAACTCTCATCTCCGGCAGAGCTTCGCCTGCATCTCAAGGGAGGACCGGGATATTGAGTCCGAATGGGCCGTATTCCGCGCCTCCACTGCTGAGGCAGCCAGTTGTAGTTGCGGCCGCAAGGTGGTCGGTGCCAGTCGTGGTGGCAAGCCCCGAACCCGATGGTGGACCCCGCGGGTTAGGGCTGCTGTCAAGCTGAAGACGGAGTCCTATCAAGCATGGATGGCGTCCCGCAAGCCATCATAATATTCATGGACAGAATTTCTAGGCGCAGTCAAGGCGTTGAGGGAGTCCATCTTGGTGACCTTAGAATCTCGTCTCTTTGCAGACAATGTGGTGCTTATGGCCTCATCAGGCTGCGACCATCAGCGTTTACTGGAGCGGTTTGCAGCTGAGTGTGAAGCTTCCGGGATGAGACTCAGCACCTCCAAATCCGAGGCCATGGTTCTCGGTCGGAAACGGGTGGACTGTACCCTCCGGGTTGGGAGTGAGGTCTTGCCTCAGGTGGAGGAGTTCAAGTATCTCGGGTTCTTCTTCACGAGCGAGGGACGGTTGGAGCGTGAGGGCGACAGAAACTATCAAAACTAAAAAATAAAATTTCTGGCTGTCACAAATCATGTTTTTCCAAATTTTGCCCATTATGTTTACTAAAAATAAAAACGTACTAAAATTGATTTTAATAAATGATGTATAAAATGAAAATACAACTTTAACAAAATAAAAAATGCCAAAAACTGATTGAAAAAATACAAATTAGTTTTTTCTCCAGCAAAAATATAGTAAAAATAAACTTAAAAATATATTAATTGATATCCCACACAAAACATGTAATATGTCAACATTTTGCTCATTTTTCAATGAAACCTTTAAAAAAAAAAAAATTTAAATATATATCTAATAAAAAACCAAAGTATTTAATTTTGAATGTTTTTCCAGTCCCCCAAATATTATAATATTAAGATCATATATTAATTGCTGTCCCACACAAAACATGTACAGTAAACCCTCGTTTATGGCGCCACAACCGTCCACGTTAAGTGAACTTCGGCACATACGAGTCGCTGCTAATTAATATTACTAATAATAATTACTAATATTACTGCTAATTAATATTAGTAATAATAATTCGCAATAATAATAGTATTGCCTTGGTGAGCGCACTGTTAAGGCAGCCAGTACTTTGTTTACGTCATATTGCTCAGACTACGTCATAGTTTACGTCATATTGGTTAGTTTACGTCATATTGCTCAGAGTACGGAATCTCTGAAGGGGACATTACAGACCACCGGCGCTAGCATCGCAAGCTAGCGAGCGAGCTAACTACTTAGCCTTTCCAATGTGCTTGTTTTACACCAAAGAACGCGTTTCAAGCGGCGGGAGGGCAAAGAAGACATAAAGCCGCCACGTCCAGACGAAACGAGGTGTCAGCCGTGGCAAGTTGCAAAGAGAAAAGTCACGTAATGCGTCGTTTCTCGTATGGCGGCCACCGTACGACGTCTAACGTGCTGTCCCTACGTCGTCGGCTAATATCCCAGCCTATCCCAGCTGACTTTGGGCGGGAGGCGGGGCAGACCCGGGACTGGTCGCCAGCCAATCACAGGGCTTATATAGACAATCAAACATTCACACTCTAGTGCACAGCCATCATGAGTGAATGAATTATTATTTGCGATATTCAAAGCGCACTGACAAAAAAGCACCTAAAATAAAAATGAATTTAAAAATTTGGGTAAAGATGCCGTTTTCTGGACAGCAACGATATGTCATTTCATTTGGTAGCTCATAAAATATGAAAGACCACAGGAAAAAAGCCATGACATAGGAGTATGTTATCAAACAGCTGCAGTGGAATTCCACGGAGAAGCTAATCCACTCTGGTAATTGGGTTACAGCTAAGGCCCGCTAAGTACCATCTGTTTTTGTCAGAAAAAGGCCTCGGGAGAGCCTTGTGGCAGCGACGTAAACAACATGAATGGACACAAGCGCGCACAGATTGCTGAAAACATCCCATCTAGGCGGCCGTACATTGCTAAAAGTCAAAGCAGCGGGAATAATGCGGGGTTGTTTACACTTTATTTATACACTCTTCACATCACATGCCGCCTGTAGTCAGCTTAAAAAGTGTGTGTGTGTGTGTGGGTTACTCACACTGCCAGTGTCTAGCGCCTCATTCTTCTAGCCTGAGAGGAGCGAGAGGTCACCAAAATGAGCTTCAGCACCGAGGAGAGAGGTCGACCCAACGCCGCCGACTACAGACTCTTTTTTAGTAAGACCCTCTGATCAACTTAACGATGGAAGTTTGCTGTTTTTGTGGCTTCGGTGACAAACGTGTTTACTTGGCACAGAGAACTCTGAGGGCCGATACATCTCTCCTTTCCATGACATACCCATCTACGCAAATGAAACCCAGGTGAGTCACCTGCCCCATAAACACCTTATTATACTGTATTTATTCTGGTTATTGTCAGGCAATATTTTTGTAATTCGAGCATAGAAAATCTTCTTACGGCCTTCTAAACACTGGTTCTAACATTACTAGAGCCCTCTAGACATGAAATAACAACCCTATAGTCACCTTCTCCACTCGTATTACCCAACATAATAAGAGAAAAGAAGACTTATGAGACATAAACATAATATATCCTTTCACGTTAGCATTGGGAGAGTTCCTTGTTGTTGTTCTGTTTTTACTTCCTGTTCTTGACAGAACTTCTAGTGGTGCCTATTTCTAATCCAGTGGTGTCAAACATACGCCCGTGTGCCGGATCCGTTTGCGGGCCTGAGCCGATGATTTTGTAAAGTACAACAATGAGCTGCAATTTTTCAATCAAATAAACTGTTGTTCTAATTTGTGTCCACTGGATGTCGAGCAAGCAAACTGTTTACACCAGGGCCGAGCAAGTTGGTCTTATCAAAAAAGACAAAAGTAAATGCAGAGGGCAGTGTTCCGCCCTCAGCAAAAATGGTCAGCACGGTCTCACTTTGCATACACAATGTACACAAAAATACAGTAGCTACTGAGGACCTAATGAGGAACTAATGAGGAACTAATGAGGAACTAATGAGTAGTGGGTAGGGTTAGGTAGGTTTGCTCCTCATTAACTACAGTCCTTTTGTGTGTCTTATTGTAGGTGTTATCCACACACACACACACGCACGCACACACACACACACACACACGCACACACACACACACACACACAGATCCGGCCCACTTGAGAATTCATTTTGGCCCATGCGGCCCCTGAGCTTTAACACCCCTGTCTAATCAATGTAACATTACTGACACCTAGTGACTAGTGTAGAATACTACTACTATATCGTCATAGTGTCTTTGAATGCATTGTCTGAATGTTTTAATTTTAGTCCATTTAGCCATTTTTAGGTTTGATGATGCTTCATTTAGGCAAAATCATATGTCAAATGTGATTAAAAGTGGATAATTTGACTGATTAGTGTGTATTCAACCACAAATTGCATGATTTATTAGCCTATAGTTATAAATTGTAGTCGAGAGACGCTGCAAAATTCTAAGGTGCGAGTGATTACTGTATCTCTTAATTCTGTTTTTTTAATTATTTCATCTGAAACACACAGAAAATGTGCGTCACACATAAATGTTTCCGATCATCAAACAAAGTTAAATATTACACAACGGAACACAGCAGTTTTTAAATGAAACCTTATTATCAAGGGAGAAAAAAACCCTACCCTACATGTGTGAAAAAGGGGTTGCTCCCTAAACCGGTTGGGCCAACCCTAACAGCAACAACTGCAATCGAGAGTTTGCGTTCTATAATTTGCAAAGAGTTTCATAGAGCACTTTCCCCTCATCTTTGCAGAATTGTTGTAATTCAGTCACATTGGAGGGTTCTTCACCTTGAACTGCCTTTTGAAGGTCATGCCACAGCATCTCAATAGGATTCAGGTCAGGACTTTGACTATGCCACTCCGAAGTCTTCATTTTGCTTTTCTTCAGCCATTCACAGGTGGACTTGCTGGTGTGTGTTTTTTGGATCATTTGTCCTGCTGCTGCAGAACCCACGTTTGTCTCAGCTTGAGGTCACGAACTGATGACCAGGCATTCTTCTTTAGGATTTTTTGGTAGACAGCAGAATTCATGCTTCCATTTATATTTACCATGTGTGTTCGGTATTTTGCAGAATATCTTTCACGCCGTCGTGGAAGTTCCCAGATGGACCAACGCAAAGATGGAGGTATGCTCTCTATTGTATTTTACTTTGACAATTATTAGTTTTTTTATGAACTCTTTATGAACTCTTGTATGTTTTCCAGATCGCCACCAAAGAGGCTCTCAATCCACTTAAACAAGACGTGAAGAAGGGCAATCTCCGCTACGTGGCCAACGTGTTCCCCCACAAAGGTTACATCTGGAACTATGGCGCCATCCCACAGGTACCTCACACCACCACCAGCAGGTGACACTGTGTTTTTATTACTGTCAAGACTTCCTGTCACCTCTCCCTATCCTTTCTCTGCTGCGTGAGGCAGTGAAGCAAAGGATTCCGCCCTAGCAACAAGGCATTGCAAACATCTTTACAGCCGTGCCTCCTAAAGTGGAACACAATCCGCTCCATAATGACTTCCAGTGTGTCCCATAGGAAGTTATGTCTGGCGAAATGTAAACATAACGTGATTGCTGTAAATGAAACTAAATAACACTTAAAAAAAACCTCGTGGCATTTTATAGGTATTGTTGGACTTGGTCATTGTTGAGTAATGTGTGCAGTCGACTTGTAGTTTTTAGCATGTGCTTCGTAAAATGAATGTGTGTGTGTGTGTGTGTGTGCAGTAATCGATACTGTAATTTCCTTTTTCTGGTTCTACGGTCATCATCACGTCTTAATATTATAGTATTATTTCACAGTTTCCACCGTATTACCAGTATGTCCTCGTTTAAGTAATACTGCTTTGGTCAGACATGGGAGGACCCTCACCACCAGGACGCCGACACGGGCTGCTGCGGCGACAACGACCCCATCGATATTTGCGACATCGGGAACAAGGTACGACGCAACGAGGCATCGATTCAGTTGCGGAGACGTAAATTGTCCTCTGTCAGGTGTGCTCCCGAGGGGAGGTGATCAAAGTCAAGGTTCTGGGCACCCTGGCGCTGATCGACGAGGGCGAAACCGACTGGAAGGTCGTCGTGATCAATACGGACGACCCCGAGGCGCACGACTTTAACAGTAGGAGCGACAACAACAGCGCAATGATCTCCGGATGCCGCATTTCCACTTACCGCCCTTCGTGTTTTGTCTTCGCAGATATCGACGACGTCAGACGACTGAAGCCCGGCTACCTGGAGGCTACGCTGGATTGGTTCAAACGCTACAAAGTCCCAGACGGCAAAGCCGAAAACCAGTTTGCATTCAACGGGGAGTTCAAGGACAGGGTAACTATCCCGTGCTATGTTTGGTCTCCGGACAAGGCAGTGGATGGAGTGGTTTATGCTGTGTCCCTCTTAGGACTTTGCCATAGAGACAGTGAAGAGCACCCACGAGTTCTGGAAAGCTCTCGTGTCCCAAAAGACCGACGCTGGCGACTTAAACTGGTGAGACACTAACGATGCTTTGCATTCAATCTTGCTTGCTGCGTGTTTACCATTCTGTCGCAACAACAATCCATCCGCTCCGAACGTCCGACCGGTAGGAGGCCCCGGGAACTATGTCTCCCAACTGGCCTGGGAACGCCTTTTGGGAGAGGGAAGTCTGGGCTGCTGCCTCGTGACCTGACCTTGAATAAGTGGCAGAAGATGAATGGATGGATATTTGTAATGATAATTTAAGGTTATTTACCACGAATGAATGAAAAAAATTGCTTTGTTTAATCACATAGTTTGAATTGAAAGAAATGTAGCAACTACAAGGGGCAATAGTGAGTTCCAGTACCATTTTCCAGGATTTCTAATTGCCTAAACTTTCTATCGTCTCTTTCCACTTAAGAGTGTTTTCCCGACTGTGTTGTTCGGTTATTATTTCCCATTTGTCAGTTGCCTGGGTTACCGCTTCTCTCACATGGTATCTGTAATATTGAACTTTTGTAATATTGTACTCTTTTGTCACTCAGTATGAACACAAGTATCTCAGACAGCCCGTTCTGCTCGTCCGCCGAAGATGCTGCCGCCGTGGTCGCGTCGGTAAGCCACATGTACACTCCCACGCCACAAGATTAGAACCATCCAAGGAGATCCAGTACAATGTATACAAAATCCTTTGCAGGCATGTGCTTCTGGACCTGAAGAGCCCATTCCCAGTTCAGGTCAGTAAAAAAGTTCAAAACAATCCATTTTCTGTTTTGGTTCCTTTTTCCTAACTAAATATTTTCTTCATTTTTTTGGTTCAGCTGACAAATGGTTCTACTGTGAAAAGTAAGAACGTTGTGGATGGGAATGAATGCATTCTTTGTTATTCCTTCCTTGATTTCTCTATCATTTGTCAACAATGTGTGACGCAGTCACTGATGAATAAATATCTCGGCGTACTTTATGACGTTGGCGTTCTTTCGTTACACAAACTCGACGTTCGAGTAACATGGGAAATTCCAATGACTGGTATGATACGAAGTGGTTTATCATTCTGGGGTCCCCAACCATCCGCCGCGGCCCGGTACTGGTCCGTGGGCATTTTTAAATAATTACATTTGTAAATAATTACATATAACTTTATGTAAACGGACATACATTTTTTAAATATGGGAAGATGCGGCCAAGAAACCAGATTTTTTATTCTTCTGCTACAAAGGGAGGATCGATGACATCACATACATGAAAGACTTGATGAATCGTTAATGACCAGTGGATGTTATTTTTACCGCTGATTCCTGTCATGTTTTACTTTAAAATGTCAGCCAAAAAAAGTACACAAAACATAAAAACAAATAATTATATTTTTAATTGTAATATTATGACTTTATTCCCACAGAATTTTAACTTCATTCCCAGTCATTTTTCCTCAATATTCCAAAAATTACAACTTTATATTGTTTTGTTTGTTTCTTAAAATTGCTACATTTAAAAAATAAAAATGAACTTTGTGACTAAAATGACTTTGTTTTTACTCATAATATTACAAGTTTATTCTCCTAAAATTGTGACTTTTTTCTCTAAATATTTTGACTTTCTAATTGTAAAATTACAACAATTTTTAACATTTCTGCTGTTTTTCAATTTTCCAATTTCTTCAACTTTTCTCATAATTATGACTTTATGTAATATTTTGACTTAATTCTCCTAATATAACCTTTTCCACAACCTAATTTTCCAAAAATTACAACTTTCTTTTGGTTCAGTTACAACTTTTTTCACCTAATATTTTGACTTTATTTTTTGTAAAATGAGTGCTCATTTTTCAATTTGTGCTGTTTCCTTGAAGTTTTTTGTTCAACTGTATTCTTAGAATGTGCTGCGGGCAAATAAATCACTCGGGCCGCACTTTGAACACCCCTGCAAATGTTATGGTGTTTAGAAACGTTTGAGAGCCATATGTGGTCATCAAAAGAGCCACAGGTTTCCCACCCCTGAGCTATACATTCATTTCACATAATATTTCAAATGTTTATTTTAATTTGGATGATTATTCAAATGTTTATTTTAATTTAGGTGATTATTCTAATGTTTATTTTAATTTGGATAATTATTCAAATGTTTATTTTAATTTTGGTGATTATTCAAATGTTTATTTTAATTCAAATGTTTAATGTTAATTTGAATTTCTGATCCTGGAAAGACAGTGGACACACACACACACGCACACGCACGCACACACTCACTTACACTATGCTATGCTGGTAATAAATAAGTGTCACATGTAAAAAACTTAATTCTAAACAACTTAAATGGAAAAACAGAATTCATTGGGCCCTAGTTAATTAGGCCCAGAATCAATTGTGATAAGTGAATTTCTGTGAAGTGAGATTCAATATTAATAAATTGAATCTTTTTGTAGTTATGACACAGAAAACATGTTTACGATCTTCTAAATACGGTTTTGACATTGGTATTGTAGATAAATGTCAGACCAGTTTTTGTTGTTTGTGGACAGGGTACTTCCCGCAGTGGCTATAACCGCCTGTTTGCGTGTGTCACACTAAATGTGTTCCCCAGCGTCACATCTGGCCCTTGCTTGTCTCACCGAACACCAACACCAAGTGGCCAATGTAGAACACAGAACACACGTGTAGAACACATTCCCAATTATCGTAAGGTTTCCATCGCACTTCAATAGTCACTGAACTTTTATCCCAGAATCGACCGTCGCCCGCCGAGGGGCGCTCGCTCTTGGCATGCAAGTCACGGGAAAGGTGGGTCAAGAGGACGACTTTCTGTCATGTTTTTTGATGGAACGCGACGTCCCGGCAGGAAGGCGTAATACCTCGGGATGACAATGCGCGGTCTTCATGAGAAGGAGAAGAAGGATTCAGGTGGCTGTGGCGGTACATTGACTGATGACCCTGCCGCTTTTGAAGTCTTTGTAACAATATTCAGTTGTTCCTGCAAACTCAATATGCGAGGGGAGTAAGTTACGGCAGTTCCCTTCATAAAGTCGCAGTATCATTAAGAATGTAACACCAAATTTGAATGGTTTTGTCATACTTGTAGCAGCTTTGATTACCGTTTGAGATGAAAGTGCAACATCCTGCAAATCACTGGTTCTCAAATAGTGGGGCGGGTCCCGGTGAACTGCAGGAAGCAGAGAGTGCTTGCAGTGTTAGTGTAAACCTGCCAGTCTGTCCAAATGTATTGTACTCAACATGCCATTGGACTCCTGCTCTCCGTTTTGTTGCATTTTCCCGGTTTTAGTTTCAAATTCAGTTTGTGCAGGTATCAGTTGTCAATAGCGACAACATTTCTGATATAACTGAGAGGCAGTACAGTAAACGAACGTCCATCTCCAATTACAACACAGGCAGGGATTCGCCATAACGAGTGTTTGCCCCTTCCCGATTTCCCACTTTTTGCATGCTTGTCACGCTTACATGATTTCAGATCACCAAACAAATTGAAATACCGGTCAACAACACAACTGAACACAAAATGCTGTTTTTAAATGATTATTTAGGGGGAACAAGTATGCAAACCTACATGGCCTTGTGTGATAAAGTGATTGCCCTCTAAACCTAATAAGGGTCTGGGCCATCCTTACCAGAAACAACTGCAAGCAAGCATTTGCGATCATTTGCAATGAGTGGGGGATTTTTGGCCCCCCCGTTTATGCAGAATTGTTGTAATTCAGCCACATTAGCGGGGTTGTGAGCACAACCTGCCTTCTCAAGGTCGCGCCACAGCATCTCCAAAGGATTCAGGTCAGAAGGTCGGCTAAGCCACTCCAATGTCTTATTTTGTTTTCAGCCATTCAGAGGTGGACTTCATTGTCCTGCTGCAGAACCAAAGTTGGGTTCAGCTCGAGGTCCCGAAACGATGGCCGGACATTCTCCTTCAGGATTTTTTTGGTAGACAGCAGAATGTATGGTTCTGTTATATCACAGCAAGTCTTCCAAGTCCTGAAGCAGCAAAAGAGCCCCAGACCATCACACTACCACCACCATATTTTACTGCTGGCATGATGTTCTTTTTCTGAAAGGCAGAGTCACTTTTACAGCTGATCCAATGGGACACACGCCTTACAAAAAGTTGAACTTCAGTCTTGTCAGTCCACAGAGTATTTATTTTCCCCAAAGGTCTCTGGGATCATCAAGATGCTTTGTGGCAAAATTGAGACAAGCCTTAATGTTCTTTTTGATCAGCAGTAGTTTTTGTCTTGGAACTTTTTGCCCAGTGTCATGAACCCTGTCTTTCACTGAGGCAAGTGAGACCTTGCAGGTCTTTGATGGTTGTTGTGGGGTCTTTTGTGACCTCTTGGCTGCTCTCGGGGTAATTTTTGTTGGCTGGCCACTCCTGGGAAGGTTCACCACTGTTCCATGTTTGGATATTGTGTCTCTTTAGTTCGCTGGAGTCCCAAAGCTTTAAAAATGGCCTTGTAACTATTTAAACTAAAAATGTAAATATGTGTACAGCTGATTTGGGTTCATGCAAAGAAGCTGCACTAAAAATGTAAATATGTGTACAGCTGATTTGGGTTCATGCAAAGAAGCTGCACATCAGAAGTGTGTGGTGTGTTCAGGTGCTGCAATAAAAATGTGTTTTTTTGACCACAATTTATGATTTGTTTGGTTAGTTCAAATGTAACGCTCAAAAGGGGCGCTAATTAAAAGTGCTGCACTCTTTCTGTCATCAAGCCCTGGTCACTTTGTAATGGGTGAGCATATGGAGTGTAGCGGCTGCTTTACTAGCGTTTAAGCACGTTTACTGGTAGAAATGTCATGTAAAGGTACCAGTAAGGTGTGTTGGAGGGTTTGTAAATTAAAGGGGACGGCCGGAGGCAGCACACAGTTTGGCTTCCGCACCTTTTCTTTATTAAATGCTCAGCCTAGAAGGTACGCTCTTAACTTCACTAGAACATGCAACACCACAAATAGCATGGATAAAGATCTGGCCGGCCATGTTCTTGTAAGGAACAAGTACAAAGCATTGTACAGTTGCTGAAATACACGATATCTTCCCTGCCGCCACGAGCCACCTCTGTGATGGACCTCGAGATAAATCCCCTTCATTTGGAAAGCACCAGGGTCAATTATGAAGCAAAAATGGCCGACAAGTTGTGTGTTTGTCATAAAAGTGATGGTGTAGCGAATTGTAGCTTTACAACAAAAGACGAGAAAAACTGCTTGTCACCTCATCGGACCGTCGCCTTGCGAGCCGGATCCCACAGTCTTTGAATCCCTTGGACGAGGTCAGAGGCTGCGGTCTCAGTTTGGGATCCCACGGCTCTACCAGATGTACCCTCCATCATCAGTTGCCTCCTCCTCCTCCTCTGTCTTGTCGTCACGGTCCCCCGCTTCCTCCTCCTCCTCGTCATCCCAGCTCACTCCGCTCCCGAAGTCGCCCGAGTAGCCCAACACTTGATCTAGGTAGGGCAGCAACAAAAGGACATGTGCCTTGCACCTTCGCCCTACAGTTGGCAGTTACTGTTGGTTTGCCGACATGATCACACAAAAAACGTGTACTTATTCATCTTGAGCCCATTCAAGAACCATTATTTATTGGGAAACGCTACCGAATGTATCGAGGAACAAAGGACTCATAAAGGACCTCCTCAATCCCACCAAGTCTAAAAGCTCCTTCAGGCTGTTCGTTCAGAGTTTGGTTCGCATTGCCGGCAATAAGTCACCCCCCCTCCAGTGAGGGTTGGACTCTGCCAGGGCTTACCTTTATCAGTGATTCTGTTTATTACTTTCATGGACAGAACGTCAAGGTCAGCCAGAGTATTTAGGGATTCCGGTTTGGTGGCTGCAAGTTTGGGTCTCTTACTTTTTGCGGATAATGCGGTCCTGCTGTGGCTTCTTCAAGCCGTGACTTTCAACTCTCACTGGATGGGTTCGCAGGTGAGCGTGAAGCGGCTGGGGTGAGATGGATGGAAGGGCAGAGGTCTTTGCTGTACTTACCACAGTCCGGCCTGCCACGCATCCTGGTGGCCGTCACTTCGCTGCCGTGGTGGTCGACGCACCAGCACTCCCCTCCACTTTGGTCGCACTGCAATTTCCTGTAGTATCCGTCCGCGTCGCAGCTGGGAATGTACATCCCTGTACATGCGCAAACACGGAGTGGTCAGGGACTACAATAAAATAAAACGAAAAGAACGTTTACCGTGCTTCTTTTTAGACATCTCCTGCGTTTGGATCCTTTCCAGCTCAGCAAGGCATGGGGGCTCTGTGATAAGGAAATGCAAAATGTATCCATGAGGACATCTTCTGCATTTGGTGGTGGTCTGCAAACGTTTGTGTGGTACTGTTCTGTGCGTTTCTATGCCTTTCACTCACTTTCCCTCCAGAAGCAGAGGCACCACTCGGCCATGGAGACCTTGCCGTCCTTGTAGCTGTCGCAGGAGCTGAAGAAGGCCCGTATGCACACCTCGTACTTGTCCAAGTTGACGGTCGCCAGTTCGCTTTGGTCCAGGTGGAGGTCGGCGTCAGCGTCCAGCTTGAGGAACATCCAGCCAATGGAGTCCTTGCAGCTGGCTAACAAGCTCTTATCCAACGCTGTAAAGATCTTAGCGTGAGTCTCTGTTGTGAAAGCTTCCACATGAAGGGGTCGCTAACTTTGTTTTACTACAACTACAAATGTGTCAACGTGTCACAGTCAAAATATGTTTCTAGAACACGTATTTTGCTTTTCAGGCTTGTCGCTACGGTGCAATAGTGGTTAGCAAACATCATGTCAGATCCGTTTATGCTGAAAAGACACACAACCGGGTTGTCCTACCATTAGGCAAACACAACTGCCTAGGGCGCCGAGATTTCCAGGGGTCCCAAAATGTCCCACAAAAACGTGTTATTGATTTTTTCCCCCCCTTCAGTTTAAAGTACATATTGTTTCAGTCGTAAGTCACGTGCTTTAAAACTATGTCTAAAGGAGCAAAATCTTATGGTTAGAAGGCCTCCCTTGTCGACTCAACACGGGACAAGTACGCCTATCTGGTCACACATGCACGGGTAGATGAAAAATGCAGCTGCAGACTGGAGCCCTGTACAAACCTGAGCTGGTGCGAGCGTCCGGCTTGCCCGAGTCATTCTGCTCGGCGTTTCCGTGCAGGAGCTGGAACCAGTCTCGAAGACGGTCGCCCAAGTCGGCCAGGTCCTGACCAGTGCAGCTCTCTGATGGGGAAGAGTGGGAAATATACGCAGCCGTTAATGGGCAAAGGAACTGCTGTATGGACAGCAAGATAGATACTATACCGAAACCCGTAATGGATGGCCCACTTTCTTTATAAGAAAATAGGACCAAAAAAGGTTAGAATTAAATGTGACTGAATTACTCTATTTTACTGTAAAAATGAAAGAATAAAAAGGAATAATAATGCAGATTTTTAAAACTCATTAAGTAGTAAAGGAAACGTATGGCTCTGTTGATGACCACTCAAGACGTTTCTTAACACCCTAACATTGATTTATTTTCACTTTTTTTTCTTAAAATATGGGCAATGTATCTTGCTTTACAGGGGTGTGAAAAGTGCGGTCCGAGTGCTTTAAATGAACACTTTAAGGAAACAGCAAAAATGGAAAAATCAGGAGTAATTTTACGAAATATTAGGAGAAAAAAAGTTGTAAGCTGACCAAAAAAAGTTGTCATTTTTGGAAAAATGAGGTAATTATAGGGGAATTATGTCAAAAGATTACAGGAATGAAGTCATAGTTATGACAAAAGTTGGAACAACAAAACAGCAGGAATAGAAAAACAATTGCCGTGATTTTACGAGTAGAAAGTCAAAATATTAAGAGACAAAGTGACAAAAATAATATGGGAATAAAGTGAAAATATTGTGTGAATAAAGTACTAACATTACAATTAAGTACAGTATATAATTCTTGTTTTATAATGTTCTTTATATTGTTTTTTTGGCGTCACAGTGTTAGAAACAACATTCCAAGTAGAAAACCTTCTCCGCACTTTCCTCCGTCCAATTCAGAGACTAATTACTAAAGTTAATACTTTCTTAAGAAAATCACATTTATAATCGCTGTTCAAAAATATGATGTGGCTGAAAATATGTGGCTTTCATGGGCTCTCTCAGCCCAAAAGGTTCCCGACCGGTTGAAATCAAAATATTACTTTGAATAAAGACAAACAACGTGTTATAAAATAAAGCAATTAATGGGGGTGGAAATATTTGACAAATGTCTTCAAATGTAAAAGATCAGCTTATGGGGTGTTTGCTGGCCGTACTGTAGTATACAGAGAACAAAAGTACCAAAAAAAGTCAAATCCGTTTTGACCACCCTATTTTAACATATGGAAGGAGAAAAAGCTTGAAAGAACACACAATCAAATGTACTACGGGGAAAAATGTCAAAATATCATGGGAATAAAGTCACATTACAAAAAGAAAATCCATAAAGTTCATTTTAAAAGAAAAATGAATGATTTGGGGAAAAAAAAACAGCAAAAAATGCGGGGGAGAAAAGCAAAGTTGATACTATACAGGGGAGTAAATTATTAGATAACATTTTCAGAAAAGCAGCAACTTTCAGTGGTTTTGGTAATCTTATTTTGATATGCAGAGGGTCAAAATATTCGATATCACAAAATCAACAACGATAAAGCGTTCCTGATGTTTTCTCTCCAAGAGGGATGACCTAATGCAGTCTACTCTTCAGCAGCTAATTGCGATGAAGCTGAAGAAATGAAGGAAGCAGGCTTAGTTTTTGTCTTCTGATTGATTGATTGGCATTTAGACAAAGTGCAGGATCAATACTGTTTGGCTCCAAGGATGGGTGATGTGTCTCACCGGTGACATTTAGCGGAGAGTAAAGCGCTTTGGAGAGAGAGAGAAAAACAAAACTGGGCTCTTGCCGTGTTTGGCGTCTTCCTCGAGGGCGGTGACGTGGGTGGCGGCGCAAGGGCAAAATCCAGCGCACGTGGCGCTCAAGGCTTTGCCCGTGAGGCAGGCCTGCTGCTGCAGCTTGCACTGCAAAAAGAGAAAGGATCTAGAAAGGCAGGAAAAGCAACCACTTCCTCTTTGTTAGCTGGTCTGTTGTTCGACCTGCGAGGCGTAGCTGTGCCCGTCCGAGCCGCACACGGGGCCGGAAACGGCAGGAGGACAAGGGGTGCAGGTGGTGTCGCCGCCCCCCCGCTGCTCTCGCTGCTGGGCTCTGCAAGATGGGAAAGACTTGAAACAACACCTTCGCCGACCGTTCTGATGATGCCACGCAGCGGGCAGCCGTGAACTTTGCAGCAATGCGTTTTTAAATAACGGTATTGTAAGTCCGCATTATGAGGATGATTTACTTTTCACTTTTCAAAATGTAACACTGGAAAGCTCCGGTTAATGCCTCTATTCAAAGAACCACTGAGTCGCCTGTAATGGCCGAGTGTCTGCTTACTGACGCGAATAACCGCAAGGACTTGAATTAGTGTTTGGTGAAAATTCCTCTGCATCTCTGGCTGTAGCCACTGATCGGTCCAGCCGCTTTATCTAGCCGTGCGTGCGCTTTAAACTGTCGCTTATCAGCGGTTGGTGTTCGTGTTGGCCGAGCAGTTTGCGCCGCTTCTGCTGTTGCGCAATGCACTTGTTAAAACAAAACCCTGTGGTCAGAGAGGGCTGCCTTTCCATGTCCACTTTCTCATGCACTCAATATCATTACTGTATTAAAAAACGCAAGTTGTTATGTTCAATGTGGACCAACATCTGCACTACAAAGTGGTAAGGAACATTCATTAATTCATTCATATTCTATGCTGGTTCATCCTCATTAGGGTCACAGGGGTACACTGGAGCCTATCCTAGCTGACTTCAGGCGGGCGTACACCCTGGACTGGTCGCCAGCCAATCACAGGGGAGACAAACAAACCTTCACACTCCCGTTCATACCGATGGACAATTTAGAGTCGCCAATGAAGCTAACATGCATGTTTTTGGAATGTGGGAGGAAACCGGAGTACCCGCATGAAACCCACGCACACGCAGGGAGAACATGCAAACTCCACAGAGATGCCCAACGCAGATCTGAACCCAAACCTTCCAGACCTCCTGACTGTGTGATTGTTGGACCAAAGCAACCTTCACAGACATCAGTCAAACAATATGTTTTGTGTTGATCTTCTGAATCCAAGAGTAATAGATAATATGTGGAGTTAAGTTATGGAATTGATTGAGTAAAGAACTCAAAGATGCATTCAAATGAGCAATTTGAAGAAACAGTACAAGCAAAACAGGAAGGAAGAAGGATACAGGAGGGGATTCTGGGGATTCTGTGTTGAGTGGAAAGCTGGACCTAAGTGTTGCTTAAGGTAGCTCTCTTTTAAAGCCGTCATTCACTAGATCTGCATGGATGATATTCCTATGATCTGTGTTCACCAAATTGCCATTCCAGACGACGTATATCGATCTAACGTCATTTCAATCAATTGATTGAATCGATACTAGGAAATAAAGCCTTGGATTTTAGCACGCCGGAAAGAGATAAAAGATATGTGGCGCCCGTAAAGTTATGCTGATGTGCATGTTTGTGTTATGGTTGAATGGGGGGGCGTGTGTGCTGGGGTGTGTGCTCATGTGCCATATTTCTTATAGAAAAAGCGTGTTTATCAAACGCATCCTCGTGGCTTTAATAGCGTCTGCGCAGACGTTACAGTATGTAGGATATTCATTCACTATCTATCTGCACATGACATTTTCATTCAAATCTGAAATAACTTCTTTAATACTTTGGTTGGAGAAGTGATTGAGGTATCAACCTAAAGCTAGTCATGTTTTATCCGGTAGAATGAATCATTCAACCTTGTTCGTTAATTCTTAATTGAAACTGAATTGTTGGTTGGCCTTTATTCAAATTAAATGTGAATGCATTTGCCATGAATTGTTTACTTTTGTTTATATCCATAACTAATGTGTACCTGAATGTCTTACAAAAAGCAAGGGGAATTTAGTAAACTTCCCCTGCACCGTCCAGTATGTGTCGTGGAGCTATTATATATATATATATAAACACCCACACACAGTATGTGTGTGGGTGTATACAGTGATGGAAAAAACTATTTGAACCCCAGCTGATTTTGTAAGGTTGCCACCAACAAAGAAATGATCAGTCTATAATTTCAAAGGTAGCTTTATTTGAACACTGAGAGACAACAATGACAAAAAATATCCAGAAAAATGCGTTTCAAAAAGAGTTATAAATGAATTAGCATTTCCATGAAGGAAATAAGTATTTGATCCCCTATCCGTCAGCAAGATCTCTAGCTCCCAGGTGGATCTTATACAGGTAACGAGCTGACATCGGCAGCCCTCTCAGCTCGTTACCTGTATAAAAGAAACCTGTTCACAGAAGCAATCAATCAATCCAGATGCCAAACTCTGCACCATGGCCAAGACCAAAGAGCTTTCCAAAGATGTTAGGGACAACATTGTGGACCTACACAAGGCTGGAATGGGCTGGAAAAACCATCACCATTTGGTGACAACAGTTGGTGCAATTATTCGCAAATGGAAGAAACATAAATTAACTGCCAATCTTCTTCGGTCTGGAGCTCCATGCAAGATCTCACCTCGTGGAGTTTCAATGATAATGAGAACGGTGAGGGATCAGCCCAGAACCACTCGGGATTAACTTGTCATTGATCTCAAGTCAGCTGGGACCATAGTCACCACAAAAACAGTTGGTAACACACTACGCCGTGAAGGACTGAAATCCTGCTGTGCCCGCAAGGTCCCCCTGCTCAAGAAAGTCCATCTACAGGCCCATTTGAAGTTTACGACTGAACATCTGACTGATTCAGAGGAAGACTGGGTGAAAGTGTTGTGGTCAGAAGAGATAAAAATTGAGGTGATTCACTCCATTAATTCCCTTCACGCGGGTTAGGCTAGGCAAGGCTTTGTGGAAAAAGCCGCAGCCTCCTGTGCGGGCGATTCGCTTAGTGGCCTCATTATGGGTGTCTAATCAAGGCAACTCGTTGCTGTGTGGCTTTTTGGCTAAAATGACACAACTCACGCCTCACGGGCTGTCAACAATAGCTTTTCAGGCAGATACCCGCCATGGGCGACAAGCAGCGCTACATACAACAGTCGTGCTGGCACACCCGTACTAATTGGATAGCGGTACCTGTCCAGTTTCTTGCGACTGAGGCACACGGCCCTCTGGGAGCTCTGAGCCACGCACACCTTCTGGTGGCTGCACTTGACGTTCTGACACAGGTCCTTGGTGGAGTCCACATCTGCAAGGTCGAGACAAGAAGATGCAAAAGAAGAAAGGAATCGATTTTCTGTTGGGTAACTGGCGAAGGTTTATTTTTAGGATGCGTAGACGTGGGGCGGGTCAGAGATGTTTGTGAGGAAGGAGGTTTTTCCATTCATGGAACTTTAAGCTCCTCTTCTCTCAGATGTAAAACAAAGAAGTGAGGGAGACTTGGTGCTTATAAATAGGCTGTAGTGACACATTTTGTATTAGAACATCCTTCCGTCCTTTCTGCATAATAGGAGGCTCCTAATTTGCAGGATGATGCAAAACCTGCTCAACCCATTTTTACCAAGCCCATTTTTGGTAATTACTACATCTGAGAATCTACCACAGTGTTCTATGAAGTGGCCGGGAAAGGAAGAATCTAAATTCCCAGTTTGACAGACAAATAAACACGTTTATTTGAGTAATATCTACCCAACATAATGCACCACGATACTTTTGCACACTAATAGATGGCCACTAATACTGTAGCTGCCCTGTCATAATGCACACTGACAGTTTCGGAGTAATTCTGCACAGTAAAAGTCACACTAAAAGATGCTCATTAATAGTGCATACTATTAATTTCACAATAAGGCTGAATCCCAATTCTACCCCTTACCCCTAGGTTTCGTACGTTCACAAGAATAAGGTGGTGTCCCAATTTGACGTAAAAAAGCATAAAACGTAAGAACTGAAGCTGTGGTCGCCATCTGAACACTGTCTAATGAGTAATTACTAATACAGTATTTACATAGAGCAGCAAATGATTGAACATCTAATAAAACAAGGGTGACATTACTGTGAAACTCAATAATTATGCTCACTTACTTACATTTTTTTATGTTTCTTTCCTTCTCCGCACTCCACCCTACCCTTTATTTCAATTCTGCTCCCTGACCATACTAGGTTTCGGGGGCTGTATAGCACAGCCATTTATGACATTGATCTTACCTTCGTCAGAGCCAAGGCTTTCCTCTAGGTTTCGGATGTAGTCGTCCTCGACCTCCTGTCACAGCGATGGCCCGGTGTTTTTAGAAGACAGAAAGACAGAGGCACGGTGAGAGACAACATAACACTTTCGTCAACACTCGGGAATGGTTTACGGCGGCCGTTGGAGAAGAATTAGTGAGACGGCCGCGAGGCTCTCAGGGGACTCCTCTCGGAGAATGATGAACGCCTACTACTAAGTAAATTAGTACATGTGATTATATACTAGAAGGACAAACATGCCTGCTAAAAATTCCGACAGCAATATACCACTCCTGCTAAAAGCTGTTCTCATACGATTTTAGTAGGATTTCATACAAAAACTCATGAATGGTAAAAAAGGGGGATTATTGGACTTACTTGAAAAAGCCTAGTCATGGTTATGTCATGAAAATAAAAAAACAACTAAATATGTTGACAAAAAGCATATTTCTAAATTTGAAAAAAAAGTTATAAAAATAAAATTATGTTTATCATCAAATTAGAAATGTTTGGTTTCAAAATACTTTTGTTACAAAAGTAAAATAAAATTACCAGAAATATTGCACAAAAATAAAGTGTTAGAATGAATAATTACGAGACTAAAAGCGCTAATAACGCACGCGAATAAGGATATATGAGGTAAGGCTTGTCACATGATTTTGAAGTTTACCATCACAAAAAGTGATCAAACACTTTAAGTGCATGAAAAACAGAATATAATTGGCATTATGCATCGGAAGCAACTACACAGGAGATGCCCAATGAATTAAAAGTTGATTTGTTGCAGTAATTTAATTGAAAACGTGATTATATTATTCATTACACACAGACTGATATATTTCAAAATCTTTCCATCCAAAGTGATGTGATGGTCATCTGCTCGTATTAGTCCACTGTGTTTTCTGAAGTCCAAGGTCAGTGCAGCCGTCTACCAGGAGGTTTTAGAGCACTTCAACCGCTTTTGTCCAATTACTTACACAAAATAAACAGTTTGGACCCTGATAAATTGTTACTTACAGCTTGCTCTTCCGACTCTTCAACACGACCAAGTAACGTTGGAAAGGTGTCAGCAACAGTTTGGCGGATAGTCATAGACCCACCACCACCTCAACTGGCTCCTCTCGATGTGAAGGACCAGCGGCTCTACTTTGAGCTCCTCACGGATGGCCGAGCTCCTCACCCTATCTCTTAGGGTGAGTCCAGCCCCCCTACGTAGGAAACTCATTTCCGCCGCTTGTATCCGTGATCTCGTTCTTTCAGTCATGATCCAAATCTCATGAACATACACTGGAACAGACGCTGCACCGCTCAGTTTGCTGAACTCACGCTCCAACCTTCCCTTACTCGTGAACAAGATCCCGAGATACTTGACCTCCTCCACCTGGGGCAAGCCCTCACTCCCAACCCAGAGAGTACAGTCCACCCGTTTCCGACTGAGAACCATGGCCTCGAATTCTGAGGTGCTGAGTCTCATCCCAGTAGCTTCACACAAACTTCTCTATTAAACGTTGAGGGTCACAGCCTGATGAAGCCATCAGGGTCACATCGTCCGCAAACAGCAGAGAAGAAATCCTAAAGCCACCAAACTGAACTCCCTTGACTGTGCCTAGAAATTCTGTCCATGAAGGTTATGAACAGAATCGGTGACAAAGGGCCAACATTCTCCGGAAACAAGCTCGACTTACTGCTGGCAATACGAACCGGGCTCCTGCTCTGATTGTACAAGGATCGGATGGCACGTAGTAGTACACCACTAATCCCGTACTCCCAGAGTACCTCCCACAGAACACCACGAGGGAAGCGGTCGAATTGCTTTCCCAAGTTCACAAAAAATATGTAGACCAGTTGGGAAAACTCCCACGCACCCTCCAGTACCCTTGCAAGGCTGTAGAGCTGGTCCAGTGTTTGGAGAACGGGACAAAAACCACACCTCCTGTACCAGAGGCTCAACTAAAAGTGGTACGCTTCTCTCCAGCATAGAATAGACTTTCCCTGGGAGTTTGAGGAGTGTGATCCCCTTATAGTTGGAACACACCCTGCCGTCACCCTTTTTAAAAATGGGCACGACCACCCCGGTCTGCCAGTCCAGGGGTAGTGTTCCCGACTTCCATGCGATGTTTAAGAGACGTGTCAGCCAAGACAGTTCCTTAACATCAAGAGGTTGAGAAACTCACGGCGAAACTCGTCCACCCCAAGAGCCTTGCCATTAGGGAGGGTTTTGACTACCCCAGATACCTCAGCCATGGTGAGAACTGTCCGCGTACATGTCCTCTGACTCTGCTTCCTCTACAGAAGATATGTCAGTGGGATCGACTATATCCTCAATTGAGGTCCGTAGGCCCCCGTCCCCACTGTAAACAGTGTGAACCGGGGACTGCTTCCTCTTCCCGAGGCGTTGGACGGTTCGCCAGAACCTCTTCGAGGCCGACCGAAAGTCAAGCTCCATGGCCTCACTACACCCAAGTTTTTGCCTCAACCATTCCCGAAGCCGCATGCCGCTTGGCCTGCCAGTACCTGTCAGCTGCTTTGGGAGTCCCACAAGCCACCCATGCTTGATAGGACTCCGTCTTCAGCTTGACGGCAGCCTTGACATCTGGTGGCCACCATTGGAATTGGGTTTTGACGGCACAACTGGCACTGACCATGTTGTGGCCGCAACTGTAACTGGCTGCCTCAGCAATGGAGGCACGGAATACGGCCCATTTGGACTCAATATCCCCGTCCTCCCCCGTGATGCAGGTGAGGCTCTGCCGGAGGTGAGAGTTGAAGACTCACGGGAGACTCTTGGCAGATGTTCCCAGCACACCCTCACTAGACGTTTGGGTCTCCCAGGTCGGTCTGGCATCCTCCTCGCCATCTAATCCATCACCAGGTGGTGATCAGTTGACAGCTCAGCCCCTCTTCACCCGGGTGTCCAGAACATGCGGACACAGGTCTGATGATATGACTACAAAGTTGATCATAGACCTGCGACCTAGGGTGTCCTGGTGCCAAGTGCACTTGTGGACATACTTATGTTCAAACATGGTGTTTGTTATGGACAAACTGTAGCTCGCACAGAAGTCCAGCAACAACACACCACACGGGTTCAGATTGGGGAGGCTCTTCCTCCCAATCACGCCACTCCAGGTCACACTGTCATTGCCCACATGGGCGTTGAGGTCTCCCAGTAGAACTACGGAGTCACCAGCTAGAGTGCTCTCCAGCACCTCTCTGATAGACTCCAACAAGGCTGGGTACTCTGAGCTCCTACAGTTTGATGGCCTTTGCTCATAAACATATTATAATGGGACTACTGGTGAATGGACTTTGTCACCAAGCCGCCTCCTCTTTAGCAGTTTGTGTCACTCATTTGCTTATTGTCTAATTTTAGCATAAAATAACACTATTTTTTTTTAGCAATTCCTAACCAAATGTGCTGACTGGTATGATTTCCAACATGAACAGGGAGCACAGAGGCAGGCAGTCATTGATCGAGTGTCAGGCCATAAAGCCAGACCACTCTCCTGTAAAATACAACCTTGAGTGAGTGGAGGGGACGACTGCTTTGCTGTGGTCCTCTTTTTACAGTGTTGGCTGGAGACCAAGGACATAACACATCAATACTGCGCACGGCCTCTGTGTGACTTTCATTATCCAGTGAAAAAGACAGAGACAAAGTATCTCATGGTTCCTCTCTGCTAAATACAGCTCACACCGTGCACACAGACCTATACCTGTGTGCTCTGACTGCTTTGTGATGCAGCATGATGAAACATTTACAACAGGGAGGAGCCTCAAAGGCAGTTTGATGCATGGATCTTCACTTCAGAGGCTTGTTTTATCTTACATAGTCAAATTTAACACACACACAGATTTTGCATTGAACAGAATTAACATTTGAGCACATAAAAAGTGATCTGATCTGACACTGAGTCAAATTCAGACAAGTATCGGCCATACGTTGGTGTTAAATTCAGTCGCACCAAAACACAAAGCCTACTTTAGGCTGGGAGCCAAAATGGACATGGGTCCCCACACAATAATTGGGGAATGAAGCACACTCAAACGCATCGTCAGTGCACAGGCTGAAAAAATAGTCCGTTTAATCCCATTTTGAGAAAATGCTTCATTAGCATTGAGAAATAGAGTCCTGAACTACTGTGTAGATCCGATGCTATGTATAATCACTACTACACTAACTAACTCCTCATTACTTTGTCAGGAAATTGTCTGTACTCACCCATGATCAAAGTATAGTGATGGAAAAAACTATTTGAACCCCAGCTGGTTTTGTAAGGTTGCCACTAACAAAGAAATGATCAGTCTATAATTTCAATGGTAGCTTTATTTGAACACTGAGAGACAACAATGACAAAATAAATCCAGAAAAATGAATTTCAAAAAGAGTTATAAATTAATTTGCAATTCCATAAAGGAAATAAGTATTTGATCCGCTATCCGTCAGCAAGATCTCTAGCTCCCAGGTGGATCTTATACAGGTAACGAGCTGACATTGGCAGCCCTCTCAGCTCGTTACCTGTATAAAAGAGACCTGTCCACAGAAGCAACCAATCAATCCAGATGCCAAACTCTGCACCATGGCCAAGACCAAAGAGCTTTCCAAAGATGTTAGGGACAACATTGTGGACCTACACAAGGCTGGAATGGGCTGGAAAAACCATCACCATTTGGTGACAACAGTTGGTGCAATTATTCGCAAATGGAAGAAACATAAATTAACTGCCAATCTCCTTCGGTCTGGAGCTCCATGCAAGATCTCACCTCGTGGAGTTTCAATGATAATGAGAACGGTGAGGGATCAGCCCAGAACCACTCGGGAGGAACTTGTCAATGATCTCAAGGCAGCTGGGACCATAGTCACCACAAAAACAGTTGGTAACACACTACGCCGTGAAGGACTGAAATCCTGCTGTGCCCGCAAGGTCCCCCTGCTCAAGAAAGTCCATCTACAGGCCCGTTTGAAGTTTGCCACTGAACATCTGACTGATTCAGAGGAAGACTGGGTGAAAGTGTTGTGGTCAGATTAGACCAAAATTGAGCTCTTTGGCATCAACTCAACTCGCCGTGTTTGGAGGAGGAGGAATGCTGCCTATGACTCCAAAAACACTGTCCCCACCATCAAATATAGAGGTGGAAACATTATGCTTTGGGGGTGTTTTTCTGCCAAGGGGACAGGACAATTGCACCGCATCAAAGGGAGGATGGATGGGGCCATGTACCGTCAAGTGTTGGGTGAGATGGGTCGTGGTTGGGTATTCCAGCATGACAATGATCCAAAACACACGGCCAAGGCAACAAAAGATTGGCTCAAGAAGAAGCATATTAAGGTCATGGAGTGGCCTAGTCAGTCTCCAGACCTTAATCCCATAGAAAATCTGTGGAGGGAGCTGAAGGTTGGAGTTGCCAAACATCAGCCACGAAACATGAATGACTTGGAGAGGATCTGCAAAGAGGAGTGGGCCAAAATCCCCCCTGAGATGTGTGCAAACCTTGCGGCCAACTACAAGAAACGGCTGACCTCTGGGATTGCCAACAAAGGTTTTGCCACCAAGAACTAAACGTTTTTCAAAGGGATCAAGTACTTATTTCCTTCATGGAAATGCAAATTCATTCATAACTCTTTTTGAAACGCATTTTTCTGGATTTGTTTTGTCATTGTTGTCTCTCAGTGTTCAAATAAAGCTACCATTGAAATTATAGACTGATCGTTTCTTTGTTGGTGGGCAACCTTACAAAGTCAACTGAATTATTTACCAACTTTTAAACACACATTACCTTACCTAACACTGCAAAATGTATTTATTTGGACATGTGTAACTGAGAATTGTATTATGTTATGTATTCCAGTGTAACTTCTACGTATGTTCAAATAAAATCAAACCATTACATAAATTGCATCCCTGTTCCCCCGCACAAAAACATCACTCTTTTTTTTTGTTTCAATAAAGTGATTGTTGATGGACCACCATTTTGTACCCCTTTTAGTCGTATACAGTTATATTGTTTTGAATCTGGTCAGAATCCTGCACCCTTGTAAAGAGTGGTTGCATATTCTCTGCCAAAGTAAAGGTCACCTTCAAGGTTTTCGCAATTTTCTGGACTGACTGACCTTCATTTCTTAAGGTAATGATGGCCACTTGCTTCTCTTTACTTAGTCGATGGTTTTTTTTTTTGCCATAGTATGAATTGTAACATTGGGACTGTCGGCTGACAAGTGATGGCTTTAATTGGGCAAGAAATTCCCCTAAGTAACCCCGACAAGGCACACTTTTAACGTCAGAGGAGTAGTTTATACCAGAGGAAACACTTAATTACACGGGTCGCTGTAAGCACTTTGTTTGATTAGCTCCTCGAGGTGGGCCAACTCTGTGCTATTTTCCCAACACTTCCATGGGCTGGAAGAAATTGCAGCACGGCCAGATTTGGCCCCCGGGCTTGATTTTGCCACGTTTCATCTAATGTCTGATAAATTTGAAAAGTAGTGTATTTCATATCATAGCATGAAGTAAAGCAAACAAAATATTTAATTAATTTTTGAAGGAAATAAAATATACATTTAAATAAATTGATTATTATTATAAGTTATTTATTTAGACAATACACACAATATTATTATTACACATAATAATAATTACACATAATATTCAACAGCAGAAAAAAAACATGACAGAATCAGACCCAGGTCGGAATCGGACTTTGCGAGTTGGACAATTTTGGCATTTTGGATATCAGCCAAAAAGCCAATATCGAACATCAGCAACAAATTATTTGTATACATTTTCAGATTTCAGAAGAGAAGAGAATTGGAGAGAAGTTGAAAACGGGGGTTCAATTTTTATTGAAGTTATTATTCCATTCAGTTAACATTAGGCCTGTCACAACACATTTTGCAGGATGCTAATTGTCCTACAAATTATTGCTGATATTATTGATAACATTTTTTGCGACTTGAATTTCTCAAAAGTATTTAACATTGTAATTGCAACTAAGATTTTTTCAATAAAATTGCAGGTGCAACTGTAGTAGCTTTATTAAAGTAAGCTATTTTTATGACACTCTTTCTTTGTTAACACTATTAGACAAGATGTGCGTCACTCTTATTTTGAAGGCCGGAAAAGTGAAATGTAATGTGTGTTGAAAGTGAGAAAGCTATCGAGTGCCTCTTGAAGCCGTGGCTGTCTTTATTTCACACACAACTTGCACCAAGTCAGTGGCCAATGTTAAACCCAGGGTTGCACTAGTAGGCACTAAAGCACAACTCATACTGGCACACACACACAGTCGCATTAGCATGTGCTGCTAAACCAGCTATCTTATACGGGCTATTGTGAGCTCATACTCACGTTCACAGACTTAGTCAATGTTCACAGTTGCCGCTGTGAATGAGCGGCCTGTGCGAGGCTCCCCACACCATGAGAGAGCAGTCCGGGCATAGTGAGGGGGGAATACAGCTGCTGCTACAAAGCCAAATATCTAACGTCCAACATGAGCTATGCATTTGACAGCTTGGTAACGCAATTTTGTGTGTTATTAGAGCATAGAAGGGCTAACGGAATGCTAATATTTGCATGAGTTCTTTAGATGGGGCTGCTGCAGTAAGTGAGAATGAGAATCTGGAGTGCTTATCTTGTGCGGGCAGCAGTGAGACCGCAAGGACGTCTGCCTGCTGAGCTCTTGGCCAAGGTTACCAGCTGACATTGTTCTGCCCAGTCCGGGAACACAAGGATGGAGTCGGGGTGCACCGGTACGCAAATATGCGTAATATTCTCGGTGTTGCTTTTGTGATTCATATCGCACATGCCGCCTGTTCCAACATTTGTCAACTAGGCCGTAAAGCAGCGAAGGGAGCTTAATGGAGCCTGACCATCCAGATGCTGCTGGGACCGCTCACCGCCCTCCTCTACGTATGTCCACTGGGAGTTGTCTACTGGTGACATGAACGCCTCTGATAACCCTGAACTGTCAAGGTCACCCCCCCAGCGTTGCTTGAACACAATCAAGCACACATCACACGTGCACCCGTCTCGTCAAAGTCAATAGCAAAAACCAGTGGCATTATGGGATCAAAGCAGCCGCAGGAGCCGGATCCAAAATTGATCGTCTGCGTGCAGATCGGAGGCCCGCAGGCGAAGGAAGCGTGTTGTTTGGCGGCCTGCAATGCAGCACGGAGCGTTCACCGCACACTGATGGGCATGTCCCACTTCCTGAGACACAAAGGAGCAGACTGTCTGGCAGTGTTGCATAAACTGTACAGAGACGCTGGGCACAATATTAGGCACACCTGCTGAGTCAACACATGTCGCTACTGTTCTATTTTTGGTCCTCTCATACTATACACATACTATACACATACTATTCACATACTATACACATACTATACACATACTATACACATACTATACACATACTATACACATACTATACACATACTATACACAATAACAGGCCTTTTTGTACAATTGCTTAAAGGCTTAGGTCATGGCTGTGGGTCAATAAAAACACATTTGATTTAGTTGCAGTTTTTATTATGGATTTATGAGAGCAGTACTAATAAATGTATCTAAAAATACTGTCCATATGTATGCAATATCACACTGCACTTTAACAGTCTACTTTTAGGTGAACGGCAAACTTTTAGAAAACCGTTTGTGAGTGATTGTATTTTGTTTTTAATGTTTTATTAATATAGCATATTATTATCCATCCATCCATTTTCTATGCCANCTATCTGTTACTGTGTAAATATTAAATCATTATATATAATATAATCTGATTACTAACAGGTAATAGTAATTGCAGTAGTAGCACATTTCTAGCAGTCATTGAAATATAATGACATTTATTTATTAATATTACAAAATATTCCTATTAATGAATTTTCTGACACGCACCTTGAGTAAGACCGCGTGACAGTTTGCTTTGTCACCTTAATGCCTTAGTTCCTGTTTGACATCTTCGTTTTGTACTTTTTCCTGCTATGTTTCGGCCAGCTCTGCTTTTCCTCGTTTACTCACACCTGTTGCTAGTTTGAATTGTCCTTCTATTTAGTTCAGGTATACTTTACCCGCTTTGGAGTCTTTGCATCTTCAGGGTTGTCGCCACAATGCCAAAGCCAAATTGGGACAATTTGTTGTCATTTTATGTAATAATATATTTTATATTATTATTTGCATTTGCATTATTTATTGTTGGTAGCAGTAATAGTTGTGGTAGTCCCTTTTCACCTGATTCAGAATATTCTGCACTACAACAGCAATAACTGATGTTTAGTAAACTATATGAATATCACATAATAATCCTATTAAATTTAGAATTTTTGATTTTATGTATTAATATTGTGATTATTATTAGCATTTGCATTAGTAAAAGTATTTTTAGTAGATGAAGTGTAAGTAATTTTGCAGTACCATTGTAGTAATCATTTCCACAATAATTTAGACAGGATCTTTTCAAAAAATGTTTATTTCCATAATTTAAATGAAGTATTTTAGTAGTAGTTTAGTTTGTTTTTGTTTTTTTTAATAATTTTGGCTTCCAGCTCATAAAACCCACTAAAACAGTCAAAATATGATACTTTGAACAACAACATGTCAATCCCTTGGCCTCAATCACGCTGCATATCAATGGAAAGTCTAGTGAAAGAGCAAACTGCGGCATGAGAAGACGCACCAGCAAAAGAGATGACTGGGCTTCGGCGGATTATCAAAGAAGATTCAAGAATCTGGCAGAGATCCCGAAAGAGCGGACTGTCACAGGTTCAAAAACCACCCCATTCAGACGCACTCGGGAGATGGGCTACAACTGATGGGCCAGCGCAGGAAGCCCCGTTCTGTGCTTATTCCAATTAGGATTGCTTGGCCTTGGCAGAGTGCGGCACCGTCCTGAGCGGCACACTCAAGAAGATAACCAAAGTGAGTGCAGTAGAAGCACAAAAACTAACATATACTGATATCCCGTATCAAAGCCTTGTATTATTATCTTTATAAGGCAGAATTTGTGATACCGTGCTTGTATGCGTATTAAATGTAGCTTGTGCAGGTGCATCAAGGCTGAAGGCGCTGAGACGTGCGGGAATTGGACATGAGGAGGAGAGGGGGGTGGGGGAAGGATGTAGAAAAAGGGATGAGGAGGATTGGTACTTCATTCACTTCTCTAACCAAAGAATTAAGGAAGTGGCACCACCAGATTTGAATGAAATGTAAAGTGCAGATAGATACTAAAGTGAATGAATATCCTACATACTGTAAGACGCTATTAAAGCTACGAGGAGGCGTTTGATCAACACGCTTATCATTGCAAGAAAAAATGGAACATATGCCAGATCAACAGTGGCTCCCAAACGACAGGCCCCCCATCCAACCAGAACACAAACATGCACAACCTTAACGTTCACTACGTACCTTTTATCTTGTCCTGACTCTTCCATCCATGAGTTTGAAAGGCTTCAAGTTGGACTTTACTTTGGACGTGGTCCAACACTCACAATATAAATCCCATAGCAAATTGAAGAGGAAGTAGTCATCTAGCTAACAAGTATGTGTACCAATGAAAATACACCCCATATGCTAAAAACTGCATTTTCAAGGACAGAGTGGCACGCTCAGCGTCACATGACGCCATCCGTGCGCCCCAGTCAACAGGCATGGGGCTTACGACACTTACGAATTGCTAAAAACACACATTCTTAAAAACCCGCCGAACTTAAATCCTAGTATCGATTGATTACCTTTCAAACTATCGTTAGATCGATATATTTGTTGTCTTGAATAGTGAACACAGATCAATGTGGTTGGATAATAGGAATATAAATCGATACTTCAATCTAGTGAATGAATCGTTACCCCCCTAGTGTGTGTGTGTGTGTGTACAGTATATATATATATATATATATATATATATACTGTACACACACAGTACTGTACACAGTACCGTACACACACACACACATATACATACAGTACATACACACACACACATACATATATACAGTATATATATGTTAGGACTGTCAAATGATTTCAAACTTAGTATTATTCACAGCTTTTAGATTAATTAATCATGATTAATTACCATTTGCAACTATGACCATTTTTACTGTATTTTATTGAAAGACAGATAGGACAGGATTACGATGGCTGCGTGGTGGACAAACTTACAATTCCTTTCCAACAGTCGCTTTCTTTGCTTTCTTCCTCATAATATTAAGATTTCACATGTTTTTACGATTGACGTTTTAATATTGGGAGTTTTTAATGAAGGACTACGGTGCTGTTTATTTATTCTTGGCCCGGTTCTGACCTTGTGCAGCTGTGTGTTTTTAAGAATTTTGTGTTTTATCACAAGTCATCTAACGTCGCCGCCAAGTTATTGTCCTCCATCTTTCTCGTATTTTATGGTTGGGATTAAACATGTCTATGGAGCTTGTCTTTGAACTTGACACGGAGAAAAGAATACATTCCCCTTGGACCAAAATAAACAACTTTTTTCCAGTGGGTTTTTGAGAATGGGTCATTGAGTTTTTTTTTTTTTAGGGCCTGCCTACCAAATCCCATGTTGCTAAATAGCATGGGACTCGGGGGCTCAATTTTGCTCCAGAAATGTACTCTATGTTTGCTGCACTTCTTTGGGAGTGATTGGACGGGTTCAGAGTACACCGTCAGACACAGGATACCTACATTGTATTGCTGCGCAAGCAAGGAAAGTTATTAAAAGAACAAACTTGAAATACTTTTGACTAACTGGACATGGGAGAACCAAACACAACAATAGCGGCACTCACATCTCTGAATCCATTCCAGTGCTTGGTTTTGCTGCTGCTGTGCTGCGAGACGCTCGACGGCCACCGCTGGTCCATCAAATCGGCGCCTTTGGCTGCCGTCTCTCTTCCTCCTCGCTCCTCTGCCTCATTCAGTGCATCCGAGCGCAGGGAGAAGGAGCCCAGCAGCAGGCATAGGCAGGCGGCCGTGAGGGAGCGACCAGCCACCGCCATGGTGCTCGTAGACTGGGGACACCTTCCTAATCCTGGTGATGCTGCGCGGATGCCGACGCTGGAGGATACTCGTGCAAGTCTGCTGCTGCCTCACCTCTGATTAGAAAACAGGGAGGAGGCACAAAGGGGGAGGAGAGATTACATCCTGTCTTCAGTTCTGCTCACTTGCTGTCTTTAATTTTTCTTCCAAGGATTTGGTTGGTTTGGGTTTGTTTCCACTTCCTCATAAATTCTCAATTATCAATTAAATCTGATCCGGTTTGAACACTACAGTGTCAAATTGAGTTTAAGCCAGATTGGACATTTGACATCAGCGAAGGCTTGTGCTTATTACATCCGTAAATCATTTCAAATCAAAGAATTATTTACAATTCTAACCATTAAGGGGCTTATAATTGCTTTTTGGCCGCACGGTGGATGAGTGGGTAGCACGCTGGCCTCACAGTCAGGAGGTTCAGGGTTCGAATCTCCGTTGGGCGTTTCTGTGTGGAGTTTGCATGTTCTCCCCGTGCGTGTGTGTGGGTTTTCTCCGGGTACTCCGCTTTCCTCCAACATTCCAAAAACATGCATGTTAGCTTCATTGGCCGCTCTAAATTGTCCATTAGAGTGTGAATGTTTCTTTGTCTATATTTGCCCTGCGATTGGCTGGCGACCAGTCCAGGGTGTACCCCGCCTCTCGCCCAAAGCCAGCTGGGATAGGCTCCAGCATCCCCGCCACCCTAATGAGGATAAGCGGCATAGAAAATGATTGAATGAATGAATAATTGCTTTTTGTCCTGTTTAAATGTTATCCAATCAAATCATCGAGCTCTAAACCAGTCCCCTTAAGTTGCTCTGTTGGTGCAATAAAGGACTAACGTATTTACATCGTACAGCGAAAGCAACACACATTTTCCTTTTAAATACTCCCCCATAATGCGGTTTAGAATTAAAGCTGCAAAAATTGGTGACCCGATTAGGCGGATAATTGCCTCCATTTTTTTGCAAAAAATATATGGGGACATGGTACACGTTCCAAGAGTGAAAGGCTCCCGGGGGTGTTCACTTCAGTCCTAAATGAACGCAACTTCCCCCATCGTTTGTTCATTAGCAGCTCAAGTTCCAGGACTCACCTTCATTCCCATTCTCTTGTCTTTAGAGTTTAGCCATTGTGTTATGCCACAAATACATCTGAAGACAATCTCAACACATCGTGAAGGAGACATATTGCAACCTACCTTGGAAATATGATGCTGGTTTTTTCACCTCAAATGCATCATTCCCATCAGACTCCACATCTGGGAGAAGACGAAAATGTCTTGACTTACATGTCGAAGTTACATGAATAAGTTGTGTTTGAACACATGTTCTACCAGAGGCCACCAATGAGATGAGAACAGATTCAAGTAACCTTTTGCCACATTTCAGGCTTCAGACATAGATATCAAACACTTGCACATTTTTTTTGTCTTGTCCAGCATCATAACAGCTGAATGGGAGTCAAGGTTCCTATTAAATGCTGAGCAAAATTTCTTTGCCAAGGGAGACTTCATAATCCAAATGAGTCTTCCTTGGCATTTGACTGCGTTTATTATGAATTTGGTTGCGCCACATTTTGATGCCGGACCCGACCTGAAAAGGGGTCGGTGGGGTGGGGGATATAAGAAAGGGTGCAGAAGAACCTCACAAACATATTTCAACCATGTTATAAACAACCATGATAATCACAATTTCAGCAACAACCAGAACAGTCACAGAGCAAAATGAGCAAAAATGCAGGGGGAAAAAAAAATAATGATAATACTAATATATATATATACACATATATATATATATATAAACTTGCACATTTTTTGTGAAGAATCAACAACAAGTGGGACACAATTATGAAGTGGGACAACATTTATTGGACATTCCAAACTTTAACAAAAAATGGAGAAATTGGGCGTGCAAAATTATTCAGCCCCCTTAAGTGAATACTTTGTAGCGCCACCTTTTGCTGCAATTAAAGCTGTAAGTCGCTTCGGGTATGTCTCTATCAGTTTTGCACATCAAGAGACTAGAATTTTTGCCCATACCTCCCTACCAAGCTCGAGCTCAGTGAGGTTGGATGGGGAGCGTTTGTGAACAGCAGGTTTCAGATCTTTCCACAGATTCTCGGTGGGATTCAGGTCTGGACTTCGACTTGGCCATTCTAACACCTGGGTATGTTTATTTGTGAACCATTCCATTGTAGATTTTGCTTTATGTTTTGGATCATTGTCTTGTTGGAAGACAAACCTCTGCCCCAGTCTCAGGTCTTTTGCAGACTCCATCAGGTTTTCCTCCAGAATGGTCCTGTATTTGGCTCCATCCATCTTCCCTGTCCCTGCTGAAGAAAAGCCGGCCCAAACCATGATGCTGCCACCACCATGTTTGACGGTGGGGATGGTGTGTTCAGTGTGATGAGCTGTATTGCTTTTACGCCAAACTTAACGTTTTGCATTGTTGCCAAAAAGTTTGGTTTTGGTTTCATCTGACCAGAGCACCTTCTTCCACATGTTTGATGTGTCTCCATGTGGCTTGTGGCAAACTTTAAACGACACTTCTTATGAATATCTTTAAGAAATGGCTTTCTTCTTGCCACTCTTCCTTGAAAGCCAGAATTGTGCAGTATACGACTGATTGTTGTCCTATGGACAGAGTCTCCCACCTCAGCTGTAGAACTCTGCATTTCATCCAGAGTGATCATGGGCCTCTTGGCTGCATCTCTGATCAGTCTTCTCCTTGTATGAGCTGAGAGTTTAGAAGGACGGCCAGGTCTTGGTAGATTTGCAGGGGTCCGATACTCCCTCCATTTCAATATTATCGCTTGGACAGTGCTCCTTGGAATGTCTAGAGCTTGGGAAATCTTTTTGTATCCAAATTCAGCTTTAAACTTCTCCACAACAGTATGTTGGACCTTCCTGTTGTGTTCCTTGTTCTTCATGGTGCTCTGCGCTTTCGACGGACCTTCTGAGACTATCACAGTGCAGGTGCATTCATACAGAGACTTGATTATACACGGGTGGATTCTATTTATTATCCTTAGTCGTTTAGGTCAACATTGGATCATTCAGAGATCCTCGCTGAACTTCTAGAAAGACTTTGCTGCGCTGAAAGTAAGGGGATTGAATAATTATGCACGCCCAATTTTTCCGTCTTTTATTTGTTAAAACAGTTTGAAATATCCAATAAATATCGTTCCGCTTTATTAAAGTGTCCCACTTGTCGATTCTTCACAAAAAAATTACACTTTTATATCTTTATGTCTGAAGCCTGAAATGTGGCAAAAGGTCGCTAAGTTCAAGGGGGTGGAATACTTTCACAAGGCACTGTATGTGCGGACTTCCTTCTGCTTCTGGAAGTTGATCCTCATTCTGCATCAAGAATTATTAGCGGCGATAATTAGAATAGTTGCTGCAACAGCTGGACGCCAACTTGGTCACAGGCAAGAGGTAGAAATAGTCGAACAGTCGATGAAGGTCCTGACAGGCGTGTACCCAAATATCAAGCAACAGGCCAAACATAGTACATATTTCTGCATTTATATGCCCAGCTCAAGTACTTGAGTATTTTTCAGCTTTACAGATACTGAAGTCAGTATTGATGTACAAAAAAAATATGGAATTTAACATTGCTGAGTCAGGATTGTTTATTCATAGCAGTCATCGGTGAAATGATCACTGCAAAGAACACAACTGGAGTTGGGCTCTCGTTGTCTACACTTGCTTTGTCTTAAGTTTCTTCTTTAACTTAAAATATCCTGCAGCAATTTAACATTTCCGAAACAAGGCTGCACTGCGCCAGTTCCTCATGGGTGGCGGCGTAAATCATAAATGACATTTTTGCAAATGTACCGTTCGCTTTCAAATATCTAACAACGTCGAACATAATTACAAACAGTGAGTGTTTTGTTGTTAAATAAGCAAAGCTGATGAATCATAAAAATCATAAAACCAATGCAAGAGCATACATTGAGGCTGGGAAAACTGAGTTCCTTTTAATGTTTTGTGTGATTCATTTATCATCGTCCCAGGATATATCTTATAGGTCATGTTTTAATCGCTCCAGATCCTGTGCCGCCATGAATAAACATTGTTTTTACCCAGCAGAACTGTCATGATGTGGGTAAAAAAAAAAAATTTTTTAAGTCTATGGAATTTAACATTCTACAATGAAAATCTGGGACTTGAGGATCTTTCTGGTTTGTTTCAAGCTCACAGGCACTTTGTAAAAGTGCACAATGAAAATATAGCACTTGAAGACTGAATAAGAACACTAATTGGTCAAAGCTTGTTTTTTTTTTAACCTTGTTAAGATAGACTTCGGACCGTGGTGAAGGAAATTCTCACCCATGCTTGACTTCTTACAACAGCAGGCTGCCCACACGCTGGCTTTTCTCCCAGCACCGCAGTGCACTAAGGCGTGTTGCTACCTGAATGATGAAGCACCGCCAACACATTTCCCATCCCCTCGCTTATCCATCAAAGTCTTGCCGTTTCATGATTCGTGATATTTCAAATACTTCTTTTTAATATCCGAGATATCACTAATGATGACATCGCCTACGATCAATCACATTCACCTTTCTGACTCCCCGTGTTTGATCCGGCGGAATGTGATTGTCAGATATATATTCACATATACACACACGCACACACACACACACTAAACAGTGCAGCAGCAGAGGGAGCTTTCAAAGTGAAATGTCATCCTGCTGCTTTAATGCTGTCAAATCATCGCCTCTGCATCCATCACTTGGCTGACATTGGCTTAAAATAGTCAAAAGCGGCTGTTAGGCGAAGCCCCGCGAAGAAACCCCCCCCCCACACACACACACACACACACGCGCGCACACACTCTTTAAAAAGGTCACCTTTTGCAAAAAGCATATGTTAGATTTTAATTATAACCCTTTGGCCATTGTAGGGTATGCATGCCCAAGCGTGACACGTAATTTGGAACAGGCGTTGCATTATAACGGGACATTTGGAAAGGTGGCATTAAATTGGAATATACAAATGAGGTCCTCGTTGATGAAGATAAAACACACCACAAAAGGTGAGGTCTAATGTGGTATTTAATGAATATGCTTAATATGCTAATATGACTTCAACCACAGCCATGATGAGTGGACAAAAAAGTTCAACCCATTTAAATAGAAGGATTCCATCATCAAACTGGGATAAAAGACGTCATGTGAAACTTTATTCAAATGTGGCCATGCTGAATACATATTTTGAGTCGTAATTACTATTAAATTCATTGACAAAATATTCAATGTTTCAAGTTAATTATGATCCAAAGGTTTGTTTTTTAAGTGTCCAGGAGTAGGGGGTATATGGCTTTATGAGAAATTTGAGAACTACTGCTTTAAATCATACCATTCTGACAACCCGCCATATACTGTATTTTTCTGTTGCGGTACAGAAAAAACAAAAACAAGAACAAGAACGTTGCTCCCCCTACTGGACAGAACTCTAAGCCCAGCCTTTAAACGCCATTCTTGGAACAGAGTCGTCAAGTGGGCTGTGATACCTCAGGAGAACGTGATGCTCCCCGCAGAGGCATAGTAGCCCGTCGAGTCTGATGAATATCTTTGCGAGAGAGACACCGTGTTCAGCTCCAGGTCTCCAAAATGATAGACTGCAAACGCCTGCAATCAAAACAACACGAGTTTTCCCAAATGAATATAGTACAGCTTATCGGTTGATATCCTCCAACCTTTAAAATGTTTCGGGCATCAAAAGCCTCTCGTTCGGACGCGGTTTGTCTTCCCAGCCCGCTGACCTCTTCCCCTGGAAAAAAAACGGAGCAGCAGGCACAGACTCAAGGTTAGGGTTTTTTCAGTGTGTGAAACAGAGGCCATATTTGATCTGGGTTTGGATCCACAGGCGGGTAAACATGCAGGACGTGCTTGGCAGAGATGGAATGAGGGAGGCAGCAAGGAAGGGAGGGCCTGATTCTTGGCCAAAATGAATGAGGTCTTTGTCAGTACTTGGAAAAACATGGCCTGGTAAACATAGCCGCGGCTGCCACGAGTGTCTCTTTAGGAATTTGTTGTTGAGGATTCAAGCGTGTCGTCAGCACAGCTTGAGCCAGGGACATTGGAAGTTGCACAATATGTTTGTGGCCGAGTGCCAGAGTGGGGGACAGGCAAGGGATTGGTTTTATTTTCTACCTGGTTGGTTGGTTGGTTGTGCTATTTCTGTTGTTGGTCTGTCCGGCTCATTTCACCAGAGAAGACCACCAAACATGAGAAATATCTATCATCTCCTTCCCTTGTTTGTTCCGAGACAAGCCAGGTCTTTGTGACGTCATGAAGGAAAAACCTTTTAAGATGAGCTCACAGCTTGGTGAAAAGAGCAGGCTTCACTACACCTCTTAAACCACTTAAGCGCTGCCAAATATCTGTCAGTCGATTAGAGACGTGAGACCGGCAAGTTTGATCGTTTTGTTTTTCTTCAGCGAATGGACTAAGAATGATGATGCTGTTAAAATGTAACCGTAATGTTAGCACCGAGGGCGCGCATCCTGTAGCTATGCTAGCGTTGCTAATGCTGAATTGCTGATTAATCCATTATCCAGTTAATCAACAACTATTTTGGTATTCGATTAATCTTTTTTAATTATTATTACAAATGTAAATACCCTCTTGTTTTAGCCTCTCAAATGTGAATATTTTTTCATTTCCATGAAAGCAGACCTATTATCTTATAAAACACAAAATTCACACACATCACCTATGACTTTGGGAAACAGTGATGGACGTTTTCTCCTCGTTTCTGATATGTATCTGTTTGATATTGCTTTATATTGAGCTGGTCCCTCTGGGAGTGTCCAAAGTGCGGACTGAGGGCCATTTACACCCTGCAGCTGTTTTTTCCATGGGCCCTCAACACATTCCAAAAACTCGATTAAACAAGAAAACTAAAAAACTAAACTTAGAATGGAAAAAGCAGTCATTTTATAAGAATAAAGACATAATATTGGGATAATAAAGTAGTAAATTGTAAGGAAAAAATTTGCATTAGCATTATGCGATACATTTTAGAAAAAAAATGGTTGGTTAAAGTTCTAATATTACAATAACAATGTCAAAATTTCATGAAAATTAAGAAAAATGTATGAGAAGTCAAAATATTAACTGAAAAGCACAAATCTGGAATGCAGGCTGTGTGTCCCCCTTCAAACATAAAAAAAAAACATTGGCATAACTCCATAGGTTGGTCTAAAAAAGGGAGTTGGAATGGTTCTAGTTTGTTTACGTGGTCTTTACCCGTAGAGTTCTTTCTGAATAGTGTGTTCATCACAGTGCCGTGCAGCTTGACTCGGTCCCACTGTCTCACCATCAGCCCCACAGAGACAAAATATTCCACCAGGCGATCGGCGACCACCTGCAAACTGTAGAATAGTTACACCCGCTGAACTTGTCGACGTTCACAAAAATCGCCTGGAAAAGACATTTTTGAGCAGCATTACTTGTCGGAGCCGTCTTTGATGTTGACTTTGGCATACAGGACGTCGACCGTGGCCGGGTCGTCGTTCATATATTCGATGCCCCTTACCTCTAAAGGCACGGGCTTACCTCCTGTGATGTCCCTGGTGGAAGAAGATTGGGTTAAAGGGATAGTCCGGCCTTTTTGATATGAAGTTGTACGTCATCCCCATCGTTAGTGTAGCACATCAACAGTGACTTTTACACCCCAATTCGTCCTATAAGTCTAGCTCTGGTCCGATTGTCCATTGAAGCATAAAGCTTTACTTGTGTAATCTCAGCAACCCAACGGGTCTTCTTCTTCATCACAGCACTCCAACCAGAACTGGAGTCGCGAGACAGTTTGGGGGATAAGTCACTGTCGGTGGACTACACTAACGATGGGGATTTCACACAACTTTATGTCAAAAATCCCAGCTTTCCCTTTCCGATTTGCCTAACACTGTTTAATAGCAATACCTGATAAAGCGTTCACACTCCTGGAGGTGCTTGCAGGCTTTCCGTACTTCCGCGTCACCCAAGAGTGTGAGAGTACCGACTGTCAGGTGAAGCTTTGCAGGGTTCTGAAAGACGCTTCCATCGATTCTGTGATCCTGCACATTCAAGGGTTGGGGCACTGTGTTTCCTGGATTACATTTCCTCTCGTTGCAGTTGCTCAGTACCTGTGAACACTGCTGCAAGACTTCATCTTTAAACCTCAGGAAACCATCTTGGATTTGGGGCTCATTGAGAGGGAAGGACAGGAAATGCGTGAACGGTTGCTTCTTCCGAAAATTGTCCACGAGGATTTCAATCCGTGTGATCGCAGATGAGACTGCAGCTTTGTGTGACCCTGTGATGACTGCCCGAAGGAGAAGTCACACGCAAAGCAGTGTCTGAAACACTTTGGGATTTTTGCTTTGTTTGTATCCTCACCAATCTGTCCCTCCAATCCGTGTTTGGGGATTGTAATGGACGTCTTTGTGTCCGTCTCCAGGCGTTTACGCGTTTCTCCCTTTTTCCCGATTATGTATCTGTTGGACGCACACAGAAATGAACACGTCCAACGCGATCCCAACATGTCCTTCTTGCAGGACTCACTTGTACAGAACACTTGGCACATCCATGGCACACCGGAAACCTCTCTCGGTCTGTTCAATTAAGTGCGTGTCGCAGGATTCATCTGGGTTGTCAAACTCCTCGCTTTCTAAACACACAAAAGCACATATATTCACATTTATTGTCGCTAAGTAGCCGAACAACACTGGAACATTTACCTGGTGGTCCCGTATAGGAGAAATCATCTTCTTCTACGTAGTTCTCTTCTTTAGTGATATTCTTTCGGTATAATCGGCCCTGTATATTAATCACGGGCGGGCGTAAAACATCCATGTCGCAAATGTAACGCTAACTACTGTGCATATTTTAGCTAAGCTAAGCAGCGAGCTATTTGCGGTGACGTTTTAGATCTACAAGTTAAGCTGGAACGGCGGTTTTGCCATGCCTTAAGCCATCCAGACGGCTGTGTGGTCTATACATCGTCGCAGTTTGTGGCTGTACACGGAAGTACATACTTTGACCAATCGCGGGCTACTTAGTCAGAAAAAAAGAGACGAGAGAAAAAAACTCCAAACCCTTCAGCCGTAAAGCTGCGGATCACTGTCGTAAACTGTTGTTACGGAAGCCAAACAAACATCAACCGGGCGGATAAAAAAAAACAAGTTTTAGGCCTTGTTACGCGCATCGACGGTAAGATATTTAGTTTTCTAACATTGAATGCACGCCATAGGTGGCGACTGCATTACCTGTCGCGTTGTCGACGGGCTCATTTGCTAGCATGAGTTCACAGTACTATGAATAGCGGTAGTGCAAGCTAAAAGCTAAGTCGTTATCATGCTAACAACGTAGCTTATATTGTAGAGCAGCAATGTTAGACATGAAAGTGACAAGTGCACTGTTTTAAACGCTTCGCACAAGGTAATGGCGGCGTCTTCTTCGTCCTCCTCGGCCGGAGGCGTTAGTGGGAGCTCTGTGACCGGCTCCGGGTTCAGCGCCTCGGAGCTCATCCCACCGAGGAAGGTGCTGTACACTTATCCTAAAGGGGCCGGTGAAATGATGGAAGGTATCTGTCACAATGCTGCATACACTTAGAATAAAGTACGGTCGTCCCTCGCTACTTCGCCGTTAATGGCAGCCTAATATTAGCAAAAATAAGCCTTTTCAAGTATAAAAATGGCTAAACGGACTAAATACAAATACAAGGCAGGAGAAGCATTCCTACATTGGCCACTAGGTGTCAGTAATCGTTCAGTGAGACTGGTCACCAAGGCTGTGTTCACGCTGCAGCTCAATTCCGATTTTTTTGCTCATGTGCGACCAGGATCTGATTTTTTCTTGTCAGTGGGAACAGCACAATTTTTATATTTTTCAAATAATTAGTGTAGATGTAAGTCGGACGTGTATGCGATGCGACTGCAGTATGAACGCTGCGGTCGCATATCCGACATATACGTTATCGAGAGGTGTGTATTGCCCTGCTTTAAAAGTTCTCACTGAAATAAAATAAAAATGCGCGTTTTATCGTGCAGGACTCGGATAAAGGGACTCGCCTACGTAGGCAAAAGTTTTTCTCATCTGAAAATGATTTTTATAAGGTGTTAGTGGAGCAAGCTCTCGGCAATGTCTCACGACTCCACCCACACACACCTCGGAACAGACGTGGCCACAAGTTGTCTACAAACGTCCATGCCAAAATGCGCTAAAGTCGATTCTAAAATCAAAGTGATGATACTTTTGATACTTCAAGTACCTCATTTTCTACTTTGTTTTTTCTGATGTAGTATATTAGCTTGGCTATATTGTAAACCACCCCACTACCTCAATATACTTAAACTACAGTTTAATATTAATCAATAAATGACTATGATGTCTTGTATTCTTTATGCTATAATTTTTGTATGTTTTAAAATTTACCAGACAAATGAGACAAATTTGCACATAGTACTGAATTCGTATTGCCCATGCCAGCCGCAATTTTACCCAGTATTGAATCAGATGTTAAAACCAGTGGTATCGTACATCACTAGAGCACACAGCGCAGAAGTCCTTACTTCCGTAAACACACGCAAATGCGAGTGATGTCATGCTTCTGCACATGCATGCCACTTTCCCAACGCTTTGCATTCACATAACAAGTCACATTTGTCTGGTAATGTGAACGACCGAATAAGAAATGGGATTTTAAACAAAAAATCAGAAGTGGGAATCCTACACTGCAGTGTGAACGTAGGCTATGGTTCCCTGGGGAACAACACATTTGCTGCAACACAGCTCGAGCAGGAGTTTTAATGACGTCTCAAATGGCTTATTTACGCTAACTTTGTCTTTCCTTTCCTCTGATTATATGTACTACTGTATATTTGGTAATACAAATGTAAAGGTGACTATATGGGTGGTGCTTCATGTCTTGTGGGCTCTAATAATATAATAATTTAGAAGCTTTTTTTTGCCATACAAATTCCATACAATAATATTGAGTCCTACACTGCAGAAATGTACTTATTGCGGCCAGGTCTGGAGCAAACTAAGCACAATAAATGAGGAATGACTGTACAGTATATCAGTTTTCACAGAAATGAACAGAAATGCATGGTCCACAAAGTATTCCACCAGGCGTCTCTTGGACTTTTGCATATAACATTGCCTATGCCTAATTTTGTCAGAAATTAACCCCCCTCCCCCATCTTCTCAACTTTTTGTATTTTTTAGATGGCTCTGACAGGTTTCTATGCGAGTCTGTATTCAGCTACCAAGTGGCGTCGGCACTCAAGCAGGTCAAACACGGTAAACAACAACAAACCCCAACATGAAATGTCTTGAATTGCACAATATAGTGCTGCAACAAAGGATTTTTTAAAATAATCAATTAATTGGTCAGTTATGTTTATTGATTAATTAATGAATCTGATTTTTTATTTTTCACCTCATAGCAGCAGTCCCCTTATGAATGCATGATTTGCCTCCCCAAAGTCATAGCTGAAAATAAAATCAGGATATTTACAATATATTTTTAAATGAAAGGATGAACCGATTACCAAAATAGTTGTCAATTAATCGGATAATTGATTAACCAGTGATTAATTGTTGCAGCGCCAGAAGGATATTTTACCTTCTGTCTCTTGGCAGATCAACAGGTGTCTCGCATGGAGAAGCTGGCAAGCTTGGTGGAGGAGCTGGAAGCGGACGAGTGGCGATACAAACCCATCGAACAGCTACTTGGATTCACACCGTCGTAAAAAAAACGTCAGAATGTTTTATTCAGCTTATGTTTGATGTGTTTTCGCATTTGTTTGTATGCAAATGTAGGTTGAAATGTCGGCAGTTACTGACACAAACAGTCCACGACAGTGACGCATTGTCCTCCCTGCCGCTTGCTCTAACGCAACAACAGCATGTAAATAATAAAACATCCTACTGGAACATTCCTTCTGTCAGCCTGGTTTTAACCTCAACTATAGAAGACGATAAAAGAAATGTTTTGCATCACAGTGACGTCATAGTTGCCTATCAGTGAGCAAACATTCTGTTTTGTTCCCCATGTTTTCGCCTGTGTGAATGGCTTTATTTTTCTACCAACCGACGGGGAGGGTGTGGAGTGTACAGAATGTCCTGTAGCGAGAGCGAATTTGGAAGGACAGCCCACTGCACTTGGCAAAGACACACCCCTGGACGGAGGGGTGGGGGAGTGGGAAGTCTAAAGTTTGTTCAGGACTCAACAGCCAGAAAAACACTTTCTAGTAATTCACGCCTTAGAAACTACTATAAAAATGCAGAGTTGATCTAGTTCATAGCATTTTTTTTACTACATTTATTGTCAATTCTAGTGTTTTGTACCAGACATGATCCATAATGCAGAGTTACAGATAAAATGTAGGGTCAAAGTAAAAATATCCTTATTTCCAAATAATATATAAAATAAAAATGTAAATATTACATGTATATTTTAAATATTATAATGTAAAATGAGAAAAATGTAAAAAGTAATGTTAGGAAAACAAAGAAATTTTATAATAGTTATAATTAAAAAAAATTTAATATTACAATGTAAAAAAATACAAGCATAACATAAGGAAAACAATTTCTGAAATATTAGTAACAAAATAAGAAATACATTTACAATTTTTGGAAAACCGGGTTGGAAAGATATAAAACAAATGAGATATTGCAAGAATCATGTAAAAATATGGGAATAAAATCAAATGAAAAAAATGTAAAAAGAAAATGTATATTGTGTAATATACTGTTACCTATAGCACAAGGGTTTTTTTGTCCTAAATATTTGTAACTTGTTATCTACGTCGGTTGGTTTGCCAAAATGTCAACTATCAAAGTGGCACTTGCTGGGTACAGTTTGGACATCCCTGCAATACAGTATGTAGACTCCCATAAACAGCTGAAATCTGCCCCAAATAAGTTTTACCTCCGTTTGGAAAAACAAATATGGATGATAATGTAAAAATAAACATATACAGTCGACATAAATGACCAGAAACGGTTTCAGCCTTGCGTGGCACAGGCTCGGACAGGCCGGGTCTACGGCGCGCATCCTGCCGCGCAGACGTCGGAACACAGTGTGCTTGCAATGTGTTTGTCTCGCTGCACGTCAAAACCGGAGCGGTACCGCTGAAGGCACGCCCACTCACGTGGACCCAAGCACTGGCGAACCATCAAAACTTCCTACGCACACGCACACGCACAGCTTCCAGCTCGTTCACCAAACCATCCCATAATGTCACCCTTCTGTTCTGCAATGTCATTGTTTTTACCAAGCAGTCCCTGTCACGGTGAATTAGCAGGCGCATTTGCGGCGCTGTCGTTTCCTGCTGCAGCATTTGCAGGGAGACAAAAGTCTGACGTAATGGTTTGGAGCAAAACAGATGACGTCATGCTAACGGTCTTGTCTTTCTACACGTACGCTAGCTTAAACGCTGTTGTCGTCTGCTACTAACTTAACTAGTTTATTGGCTTTGGGCGGTAAACACAAGACTGGTAATATTTCCCCGACAAGCCCAGGCAAGCCCCGGTACCTTTCCACAAGAGAGGGGTCTGCTTTCACCGCCACTAGCCCCCCTTTTGTCATTTTTTCCGCTTCTTTTCTCCGCCTCTTCTCCTCGCCGCTGCTGCCATGTTACCAGGCAAGATAGAGCCCGGACGGCGTGCCTTCTCTTTTTGATTGGCTGCACGCTAAACAACAGGGCGTGGCCTCTGAGCCCCTATATAAACATTGTTGCGGGGCAAGCGAGAAGCCGCAGAGCTCGACAGCTGGAAGAAAAAGCAAGCAAGCAAGAAAGAAAGGTGGAAGGAGTTGTTTTGCAGACAATAAACGCCTTTTGTTTTCCATTTTAAGGTAAGCACTTTCATGCCCTATTTGCATGCATAACACATGAAAAATGACAAAAAGCTTGCCAAATAAGCATGTTCCTCTGCTCTTCAGTGGCATCTAAACTACTTGTCCTGTTCCCTCAGCTGATGCATTTGACAAACATGCAAGCCCTGGACAGCTCACCTCCGTCTCCAGTGGACCACAGTCCCAGGAGGTTGTCGTGGGGCAAAATGGTGCAAAGACTGGCTGACTTAGGCAGCAGCAGTATAGAGTCCAAGTCCAACAATAGCAGCAGGAGCGACCTCTCCGACTCAGGTGAACAAAGCATCCTTTAAAGCAGCATTGGGAGTCCACGGGCCAGCTCGTTTCTGTCAAGCCTGACGTCGTAGTCATTTTGTGCTACTGCTATAACGCATAACCATGTAGGACGCAAAGAAAAGAAAAATATCAAACAAAAACACACCAAATGTTTACTGACTTACTATCAATGCAAGTCTGGAGTTTGTTGCGTTAGTGACAAGCGCAGCAGGCGTGTGTCGTTCTGTCCATTTTACTCGTTTTGGTAGCGACCAGCGCCGAAAATCCAGTCTTAAAACAAATAACTGCACGGGAAACTGAAGGTTAATCCAAAATGACCAAACGACAAACTTTGAACATCAATCCAAAACCACCGAACAAAAAACGTTGTCAGCATTAGTCAAAAAGCAACAAAACTCAATTTTGAGTTTCTACTTTGTTGTGTCTCAGTTATCCTAATTGCCCCCCATCAAAACCAGTAATGGACCACGGCCTGGTGCTTAAGGCCCCCCCTCAGTCTGCCTTAAAAGTTTAGTTTTTTTTGCTGGTTCTAATTGGTCATCACATCCAACAGCGTCCGACGTCTCAGGCGAGTTGTCCCCCTCCACTGAGGACCTCTTCTACGACCCCATGGAAGAGACCATCCTGAAAGAAGTGGTGGACCTCATCGAACACAGCCTGAAGGAAGCCAAAGACTCGGACTGCGCCTTGAGGTGCGCCAAACTCCTCATCCCGGAGAAACTCCTGGAGCACATCGGCCAGGAGCTCCTCCACCTGGCAGCCAGCGAGCCGTGCGGCCTGCGGGGGGCCCTCATTGACCTCTGCGTGGAGCAAGGGGCGCTGTGTTACGAGAGCGTGGCCCAGCTCTCGGTGGACCCCTACCTGGTGCCCACCTTTCAGCTGACTCTGGTGCTCAGGCTGGACTCCGGCGGCCTGTGGCCTAAAATCCAAGGACTTTTCAGCTCCAAATCTCCCTCACAAGCGATTAGGCTGAGCACCGGATTCCGCGTCATCAAGAAGAAACTTTACTGTTCCGAGGAACTTGTCATTGAGGAATGTTGAAGGGACGTGAGCTTGAAGAAGGGCTTTCATATTATTACTGTAACTGCCTTATGTAAGGTAGGATGTCATTTAAGGTACAAACGCCACATCCGTGCGTTCTCATGCAAGTATTTGAAGTGCGTACCTCGGTTTCTATGGAAACCACCGTCCGATGGCAGCTATGTGCTTTTTTTTTTGTTTTTCCAAAAAATGTCGTATAATTTGATTATACGCTGACAGCTTTGGTGTCATTCCCTACATGTGTGGACGTGTCCTTCATGCTTCTCTCACAGTTTAATCTATTATTTGATATTCAAATGTTCATGACATTGCACTGTTTTTTCTTTTTCTATTTTCATATAGGCGCTAAAAAATAATAAATTATTTTTTTAGCAAATAAGGTTGTGTCATTATTGTCTGTTCTGGATGACGTTTATGGTAAAAACAATTTACTGATATTTGTAAATTATTACTATTGCCATTTAAATGCCTTTGTCATTTTCTGCTATTGCCATTTAAATGGTCAACGTTTAGCTTTCAAAATGAGTAATAAACAAAAAAATATATATATATATATAAATTCAGGCAAATCATAACCATTATACATTTTAATATTGTACCTAAAATAATACTAATGTTTCAATTTTTTATTGTGACTACTAGATTATTATATCACTATGAAAACTTGTATTATATTTCTATTTTTAAAATATCTAAAACAGCCTTTACTAATATTTAAAAATCTTAGTTAAAAAAAAAAAGTAAAAAAAACACAAATATTCAAGTACAAAAAGGTATACAACTAAAATAGCAGTTAATTAAAATAGAATATTATAACAAACAACAAGCAATAATAATTATAAATAAATTATAATAATAATAATTATTAATAATAATACACTTGTGCCATTAAAGCCTCTCCTAGAAAAAAGGAGGTCTGCCAGTAGTGGGAACGTGCGCCCAGCAGCGGCCTGTACGCTGTAACCCTCCCGCAGCGGCGCTCCCAAGAAGTGCTGATGGGGCGCTTTGCTCCGGCGCTGTTTGTTCAGCGGCTCCCAAGCAAAACAAAAGCGGCCACTCTGGAGCGGCAATTTTGAGCAGTTCCAGTTTTTTTATTTTTGTAAAAACACTTGTGTGATTTGTCACCCAAACAATAGTGGGCACAAGTCATTGTGCACGTACAGGTAGCAGGATTTGGCTGGGAATCTGGATAAAATTGCAGACACACCAAGCATCTTCCCTGAAGCAGGAAGTTGCTGACAAAATGCCACTTAAGATTTTTGCAGTTTTCCTAACTCTATTTGCTACATATGGACACTAGCACGCGCTCGTTGGTGTTTTCCACAGTACCGCCGATGCACGTTATCAACCCGGCCGTGTCCAAAGTGTGGCACCGGGGCCGTTTGTGGCCAGGATCTTATTTTGGATTGGCCCAAGGGATAATTGGATCGTGTCCACACTTCAAAAAACATGAAAAATGGATGATATAATAGGAGAAAAACAAGACAGCACACTGGTGCTAACAACTAGTGTGGAAAAGTGACTTTTAATGGTGCTCTAACAGCCCTATGTGTCCTTGGTCTGATTTTAAGGGGAAAAAAAGGCTTTGCTACACATCTTAAAACAAAGCATCGCCAACCGGTCACAGCTACAGGCGATGTGGGAGGTACAAATGTTTTGCGGGTAGGCTAACCGTAAGCGTAATGTTAGCGATACACAGAAAGTAGATCAAGTGCACAATAGCGCTTGGCTCACTACCCTTAAAGCTACAGACACACTCCAAACTCCTTTTAAACTGTCCAGGGCAACACGCTTCCAATCCACCCGTGACACTTATATACAATAAAAAACAGTATAATATGGCACCTTAAACGCTTAGCAGACATGACTACAGTATGGGTCCCACACCGGGTTGGACACCCCTGCTTTAAGTGACTCAGAATGATTTTTAGCACAACAAAAGGATGTGGAAGTGTGATAATGCGGCCAACAAGGCGCGGGACAATGCGTTGTGTGTATTCTCACGTTATTACTGCATAGTTTCAAAGGGTTAGAGGGTGCAATTGAAGCTCAACTTCTCAGCAGCATCCACCGTTGGACCTCTCGCTCTCGCTGCATGTTCAAGTGTTCCATTAAAGCTCGTCTATGTACAGCCAGCCGGTTCTACGAGGACAGAAAGCAAGGAATCAGCGGCAGCAGGCTGTTGGGAAGTGACTTATGGTACACAGAGTACGTTCCCAAAGTGGGGTACCAATACCCCCAGGAGTACGCCAATTGTAGTAGGGGGTACGTGAGAAGAAATGAACTAAGGCTCTCGATTACCAGAGCGCTTGAACGCCTCACGACGCAAGGGCAATGTTGTCCATTGCTCCGTGTGCATCAGTGAGTTTAATTTTGAAGGTTTCATTTATGTGGGTGTGAAAACCCGTCACTGTGAGCGCAAGGATTTTTATTGTTGGTTCTGTGTGTTCTTGTACTTTGGATGCTGCTTTATTGTGCTTGGTAAACTTTTCCCTTCAATTTGGTGTTAAATTAATATGCAGATTTAAACCGTAAGACACCGCAAGTCAGGGGTCCCAAACTTGCGACACGATATTTTGTGGCCCCCACCTTAATATGAACGTTTAATGTTCGTGCGGCCCTGGAATTGTACGTGTATACGACGAACCTACCAATCACGGTGGGGAATATGGCTCTAAGGGGCGTGACATCAACCGGGCTTGATGCAAGCAGAGAAACATTTTTCAATGAGTGAAGAATGTGGGTTGTTTATCTTATTTTGTGTTAAAAAAAAGACGTTTGACACGATTGGATTAAAAAAAAATGTCTTTAAATTGCTCGCCCCACATGTGGATGAGGCAGCGGGCCAACCTCAGCCAGACTCTGCCTCCAGCGGCCCCCAGGCAAGTTGACTTTGAGACCCCTCAAGTGATGTCATTCCAACAGAAGAGAATAAACGATAAGTAGAATGATTACTTATCAGCTCATGTTAAACTGCATCAAAATGTAAACATGCAAAATGCACATTTTGACCCGCAATTACTATAAAATCAGCTATGTTCACCATTTCCGTGATGACTTATTAGTGCTTGCGTGAAACGGTATCCAAATGTGAGCAACTTTCGACCCAAAATGAATCATGTCCCAAATTTCAAGTTCATTCGTGCAAAAGGGTTTATGTTTTTGGGACACCCCCGTAAAAAGTGGTATGCAGCATACGTACGGCATGTCAGCTTGAGGACGCCTCAGCCGTGTAAGGAAGCAGAGATCTCGGACAGCCTGGCACAGCTCGGCGTCCTCGCCCTCTGCGCCCTCTGGTAGAGATCGGCGTCGCCAAAATAGCGAGCTCGGTAAAGCATCCCTTCCTCTGCCAAGAAAGACGGTAAACACTCGATGGCAATTCTTAGAATCATAAAAAGATCAAAGCCGTCATTGTTTGCATCGTAGGCACACGCGGACGGTTTGATGCCTCCTGAAGGAGGAGCGTTTCTATTAGCAATAAAAAATGTGATATCAATTGCATTAAAGAGCTTGACAAAGATGTAGTCCTCAGTTTTTAGATGTATTCATATAAATGATTGTTACGGACTCTCTCGGTGTAGCTAAACGAGGAAATAAAATCATTAAAAATATACACAGATGAAAATGAAAAAGCTATTTATGTTTAAATGTTCTAATTTGCATTATCAACATATTTACATGATTATATTTCTATTAAATAAAATGTATTTTTTTAAGTTCAATGAGATGGCGCAACAATGGCTTATATATTTGTTTTGAATTTTAAAAAATTGGTATTTTTTAATAAGTGTAATAAAACTGTTGTAAATTAGTTTGAATTATTAAAAAAAAAATTCTTATACTTTTTTCTACTATATTACATATTTTCATAAACATCCACATATTCAAAATGATCACATTTGAGAAGGTCTAGAAGTTTTTTTACTGCTAAAAAAAAAGCCTAAAATCAGTCATATATTTTTTTATGAATGTTATAAAAAATGTTTGAAATGAGTTTGAATAAAAGGATGTTCTGCTGCAGTGGAGCTGTGGCAATTGACATATTTTCATGAATATACTGTACACGGATATTTAAAATAACATTTTACATTTGAGGATGTTTGAGGACAAAAAGGTAAGGAATCAGATTAATTAAAACATTTTATTATTGTATAGATTATTATTTTTATTATTATTATTATTTTATTACCCTGAGTGGAAAAAGTGATTGCCTCCTGTTAAAACATAACTGAGATCTTTCAGTCTGTAAAAGGTTATAAAGTAATTTCTAAAGCTTTGGGACTCCAGCAAACCACGCTGAGAGCCATTATGCACAAATGGCAAAAACATGGAACCTTCCCAGGAGTGGCCGGCCAACCAAAATTACCCCAACGGCGTAGCGACAAGTCATCCAAGAGGTCACAAAAGACCCCACAATAATATCCAAAAAACTGCAGGCCTCACATGCCTCAGTTAAGGTCAGTGTTCATTTCTACCAGAAGAAAGACACTGGGCAAATATGGTATGCATGGCAGAGTTCCAAGACCAAAACTACTGCAGACAAAAAAGAACATTAGGGATTGTCTCCATTTTGGCATTTCAGAAAAGAAAAATCCTACCAACAGTCAAAAATGGTGGTGGTAGTGTACCGGTCCAGGACCTGGAAGACTTGCTGTGACAAATGCAACCAAGAATTCTGCTGTCTACCAAAAAATCCGTAAGAAGAATGTCCGGCCATGTGTTTGTGACCTCATTCTGGAATAAACTTGGGTTCTGCAGAAGGACAATGATCCAAAACACACCAGCAAGTTCGCCTCTGACTGGCTGAAGAAAAACAAAATGAAGATGATGGAGTGGCCAAGTCAAAGTCCATGCTTGGGGTGCTTTGTGCTGGAAAACCCTCCAATGTGACCCAATTCGAGTTCTGCAAAGATGAGCAGGCCAACATTCCTCCACGGCACGGTACGAGATTCATTGCAAGTTTTTTTGCAATATGCTTGATTGCAGTTGTTGCTGCTAAGGGTGGCGCAGCCAGTTTTTAGTTTTAGGGGGCAATCACTTTTGCACCGTTTTTTAATAAACATAAATAATACATTTGGTGATGGGTCATGCCCCTAGAAGCTAGCAGGCGAGACCTAGTGGCGAGAACGGGAATTGCACCCCCAACTTTCAACGCCTTAACGTAAACAATATTCAGTATTGTATATTATACAGCGTGTCAGAATTTTTAGTACCCGGGGGATGACAGCGTCCATGGAAATGGAGTTATTATCTTTGGATGATGATGACTTATTTACCATTGCATTTTGACCACACCTAGTGTGGTTTCCAGTGAGCGCTAATGCTGGCCAGCGTAGCTTCTGAGTACGTACTTTGCTGTTTCTCCTTCCAGCAGTTGTTGCGCAGGTTGGAAACATAATCGTCCTCCACCGTCTGTTCCAAGTGTCTCAGATTCCCGCCGCCGAACTCTTTGGGGAACTGCTCGCCAACGTAGTAGGGCACCTTGAGGTTCTCCGTCAGCCTCTTCTGCGTGTAGCCGGCTGACCTGAGAAACCACGGCGCAAAGGGTAAACATCGTCGTTTTATTTTTTTTTACATCAACTGGCCGCGTGTAACCCACGGGCGAAAGCTGAGGCTGTAGGCGGGACTGTTGACCATTATTTGGCTGAGGGCGGACACAATGACCAAGATGAGGATGGGCATCACCTGCACAAAGAGAGCCAGACCGCCCTGAGAACAAAAAACACAAAACACAATTGTGAGACATTTGTTTTGAAGGCAGAAATTTGGAGATGCATGCCTTTCAGCTGCTGTGGACCTAAAGCAGGTCAAGACAGCACAATACTCAGATCTTGTGGAAAATACGCCCCCTAGTGGCAACCAACAGCATAGCAAGGCCATCCAAGCGCTCAAATATTACGATTACATTTTTGTTTTACCTTTCGTGCGAAGGGTAAGTGGACTAACAGCAAAACTGTGCTTGTGGCACGCGACCGCTTTGTGTTTATCTAGTAAAAATGTGCTTGGATTGCAGCCTTTTTCACATTTCAAAGCAAATTTAAGGTTTCACTCTTGGGGTCACTCTGGTTGGCCAGCCACTCCTGAGAAGGTTCAGTTTTCACCGCGCGTGGCTAAGGGCTCTGCCCCAAAGCTTTAAAGATGTCCTTAGAACCTTTTCCAGACCGTTTTCTTCCGCTTATCTGAGGTCGGGTCGCGGGGGCAGCAGCCCAAGCAGGGAAGCCTGAAGGACTTTTTGCCAACAAAACGGCCCCAAATCTTCTGTAATGTTTCACAAGATGGGAGAATACAGAAAGAGCCGTCGTCAGCCATTCCTCTTTGCACAATCTTTCTAAATCACCCTCTCCTCTTCAGCTCACCCCACAGGTTTTCATTGGGGTTGAGGTCTGGGCATTGAGATGGCCACGGGAGGAGCTTGATTCTGTGTCTGGTGAACTATTTCTGTGTAGATTCGGCCACATTTTTAGGGTCATTACGGTGCTGAAAGACCCGGTGATGATCCATCTTCAACTTTTGGGCAGAGGCCACCAGATTTTGCTCTAAAACGCCCCGCCTCTTGCCCAAAAGCCAGCCGGGGTGGGCTCCAGCATCCCCCGAGATCCTGATGAGGATAAGCGGCATAGAAAATGGATGGATGGATGGATGTCCTGGTATTTCAAAGCGTCCATGATGCCATGGACCCTAACAAGTTCCCAGGGCCTTGGGAAGAGAAACAGGCCCACAGCATCACTGATTCTCCGCCATCCTTCCCATGCATGAGGAGGGCGTGAGGTGCTTTTCTGCACACTCACCTTTTGTGTTACACCAGACCCTCTAAGAGTTTGTTGGCAAACGGGACTTCAGGCTTGTTTACCATCGTTCCAACGGGTTTAAATGTGTTGGTGATTCCTCTGACAGTAGACGCACGCGGGTGCAGGTGCAGCCATTGTCTCCTTGTGAAGGTCAACACACGTCATGTCGTATTTGCACCCCAGGAAAACACTAATTAAATGTTCCAAGATACTCGGATCAACTTTGTAAACTGCTGTAGAAATTACAGAAATACTTAAACTGCATTGATTTGCTTGGAATTGTTAGGGGTGTCCATAATTGTGGGACGGGTGATTTTAAGAAAAATGACTATTTCTTGGGTCAGGGATTTTTTTGTTTTCTTAAAATTCACTGGAGTTGAAGGTTACGTTTTTATCCAATTTTTAGTGCGAGAGTAATGATACCGAATAAAAAACTGAATTTATTTAAAGACTATTAACACATCTTAACCAGGGGTGCCAGTAATTATGGAGACTAACTTTATTAACACTGTTTTTGCAAACAAAGCAATAAATAAAATAATTTCTGCTTTTCTAATTTTACTTGTGTGTGTTTTTTTTTTTACTGCATCATTTAAATCATATCCATTAAACCTGTATCTTTAAAAGTGTTCTTGATGTTTGTAAATAATTTATTATGTTTTGGGGTTCTTTGTTCCATATACACAGTATACCATTTCCATATACAAATAATACCTTTAAATACATTTCTCAAAGTAACCACATATGTAAACCTGACTATTGCTATTAAAAGTGGGTACAGAGATTTGGAACTGCAGGTAAATAAAGGTGCCTATAAAACGCTGCAATAGATTGACACACTGTCGCCCCCTGGTGGCCAACATTGCACATTGCTCCCCCTCTAAGCCAACTTACATCTCTCTGTCTTTCTCTTCTTTGCGGCCTCTGGTGTCTCATCCTCCCGTTAGCGTGGGTGTGTGGACTACCTGGATGAAAGGCAAGGGTTTAATACCAAAGGTGACATAGAAAGCGGCCTAACAGCCAAGATGGAGACACACCTGCAGGGTAAGCTCCTCCAAAGAACATGTTAAAGAGGTCCTCGGGCGAAATGTCAGCATCGAAGTTGCCATCGCCCGGCCCGTGTCTGGAAGGATGTCTCCTCTCCTCGCCGCACTCGTCATACTGCCGTCTCTTGTTGACGTTACTCAGCACGCCGTACGCGTTCCCGATGGCTGGTGGAAGACAACATCTACTGACATCGCCCTAATAGCTCGGAAGGCAATATTCCCGTTTACCTTTGAACGCCTCCGTGGCGCCGGGAGCGTGATTCTTATCCGGGTGGAACTTCAACGCCAGTTTCCTGTACGATCTTTTCAGTTGGTCCTCGGCGGCGTCTCGGGGGACGTCCAGGATCTCGTAGAAGTCTTTGCATTTCTTGATCCTGCACTCAGCAGACAACATTGAGTCAGCAAGTCCTCATCGTGCTTGTCACACTAGGAGATGTTTGCAACATTTCCACCCACTCATAACACGAAAAAGTAAAGAATTAAAAAATAAACGCTTCAAGTTTCCATTCCATTTTCGTCCGCTTATCTGGGTCCGGGTCGCGGGGGCAGCAGCTTCAGTAGGGAAGTCCAGACCTCCCGGTGTCCGGCGACCTCTTCCAGCTCCATCGGGAGGTCACCAAGGCGTTCCCAGGCCAGCTGTGAGACATAGTCCCTCCAGCGTGTCCTAGGTCTTCCCGGGGGTCTTCTCCCGACTGGGCTTGCCCGAAACACCTCACCTGGGAGGCATCCGGACTAGATGCCCGAGCCACCTCAACTGGCTCCTCTCTATGTGAAGGAGCAGCGGCTCTACTCTGAGCTCCTCCCGGATGGCCGAGCTCCTCACCCTTCAAAATGTACGCTTCAAATTTAAATAAAAAAAATTAAAAATACACAATACAGGTGGTTAACAGAGATAAATTAATAACAGGAGGCAATATAAATAAAAATATACAACATTATGTAAGCACATTAGCACATTGGCCACACAGTCAGGAGATCTGGAAGACCTGGGTTCAAATCTCCGTTGGGCATCTTTGTGTGGAGTTTGCATGTTCTCCCCGTGCGTGTGTGGGTTTTCTCCGGGTACTCCGCTTTCCTCCCACATTCCAAAAACATGCATGTTAGCTTCATTGGCCGCTCTAAATTGTCCATTAGAGTGTGAATGTTTGTTTGTCTATATGTGCCCTGCTGGCGACCAGTCCAGGGTGTGCCCCGCCTCCCGGCCAAAAGTCTGCTGGGATAGGCTCCAGCATCCCCGTGGGAGGAAATCGGAGTACCCGGAGAAAACCCACACACGCATGGGGAGAACATGCAAACTCCACACAGAGACGCCCAACGGAGATTCCAACCCTGAACCGCCTGACTGTGTGGCTAATGTGCTTACATAATGTTGTATATTTTTATTGATATTGCCTCGTGTTATTAATGTATCTCTGTTAACCACCTGTATCGTGTGTTTTTAATCTTTTTTATTTCAACTTGAAGCGTGAATTTTGAAGAGGAGAGATTCAAACCGTGAACCTCCCGACTGTGAGGCCGACGTGCTACCCACTCCACCACCGTGCGTACCGTATAGAAAAACCTCACACATCAAATAACTTTTATTTTAATACCCCGACATAAAAATAGTGAGTGCAAATGTAATATCAACGTGTGGAAGGAACAAAAAGGTTATTGCATTTGCAGAAACGCGAGGGGTGAACTTCGGTGAGACCCAACGGATGGATGGGTAAATATGTAGCCAGATACTGTACCTTCTCACAGCATCCACCTGGTCTGCGGTGTAGGACTCTGAGGCGTCGGAGGTCTTCTCTTCAGGTGTCCCGGCCTCATCACTTTGGGTCTGTCTGTGTCTTGGCCCTGATTCTCCGTTCGGGTGCGCGAACCCGTTCTTGGAGATGAGGTCCAGCAGCACTGGGGGATGACAGTAAGAGAGATGTTGCTGCATGGGAGGACATGAGATCAGAAGTTTTTATCCATCCGTCCGCCCTCGATGCTCACGAGGGTCCCGGTCAACGCAAATCGAGGGCGAGAACTTCTAAAACCAGCACGACTGACACCCTTAGCCTGCTAGCGGGCTGTGCAGATCCCCGAGGCCCCAGCTCCACATACCCCCCCCCCCCCCTCCATCCGTCCCAGCAAGCAGGTGATGTGTTCACGGCCCACGCGCTCACCCCTCGCTTTCTCCGTGGGGAAGAGTTTCTGGGCCTTCTGCAGGAACCTCTGCGCCTTCTCGGGCTGTTCGCCGCTCAGCGCTGCGGTGGCGATGTCAATGCAGCGCTGAGCCTCATCCCGGTTCACCTCCATGGCGGCAGGGAGGAGGAGGGCTGGACTTCAGCCGGACCGAGTCTCCACCAGGAAGACGGCAGATAACGGACGCTGCAGCTGCACGGTCAGTCAGTGCGGTGGGTGTCTTTTTTTGTACCCAAAAGATGGTGCCTCGGTCGGTGCGGGCGGCAGCAGCAGCACCGTTAGCATCACACAGACTGGCAGCGCGGGTGTAGTAGTCTGCGTTGGCCACCAGAGGGAGACAAATCTCCCTTTTGAAGAATTGAGGCCAGCGCCGCATTATCATTACGATGATGGTAGTTTGCGTTACGCCTGAGACCTAGTGTCCAAAAGCCCCCCTCTCGTGGAGTGGAGTAAGGAACCCAAAATTCAATTCATAAAAACGAATCATGCAAAAATAAAAATAAGTAACCAAAAAGAATGCACGATAAACAGGTTCAATAAAAGATACAAAAAAATAAAAATCATTTGAACGCATCCACGACCTTAATGACAAGCGACATGGACAATTAATAGAAAGTTTGTAAGGTCAACAAAATAAAATAAATGAAATAAAATATGTCAATATAAATTAGAAAAGCTAAAGCAACCAGTGAGTGACAAAAAGGCTGCACGACAATCATATCTCACAAATATTTTAAAATAACCAAAATAAATATTCAAACCAAAAAAATTATCACATTCGGTCTCTTTTGGGTGGATAAACGAAATATTAGGAAGACTTGCAAATACGACACGGTGCCTGTCTTCTCTGCCACAGTACACTACAACCATCAATAACATCTCCTGCCTTTGATCTTCTGCTGGAATCCGGTGATTAGATGTTTTTCTTCCAACAAAAACATAAAAGTCATAGTGGGGGAAAGCCTTGTTGGCTATGATGAAGTAATGACGTCACACGTTGCTTTGGTTTCACGCCGATACTACTAACAGCCACAAGAGGGCAGACTAGTGGTGTGACAAATATCTGGTCTTTTATTGGTTTAGTCGGTTTAGTAAGCCACGCAGCTTTCCTTGGGAGCTCTGAAAGACAGTTTGCAGTGTCGTCCGTCCCTAGACCCCTAGACCCCTACACCCCTACAGACTCGTGCAGGACTAGGTCAGGAAAACACAGCTGGAAGAAGGTGGCGAACAGCAGATGACGGGCCAGCCAATTGCAAAGCAGAGAGTGGGCGGGACCTGAGCACCGATTGGCCGGCGGCCCGCAAAGCGCTCCCGTGTCTCATTTTGATGCGTTCGCTGCGTAGCCGACTCTCCTGTCTTTCTCGCGGCCGACGGCGCAGCATCACAGCCATCGCAACGGTCCGCGGCCCCTTGTTTGGTGAGTTTGAAAAAGCGCCTTTCATGCTCTTTCATGCGCCGGCTGGTCACAGAGAACGTTACGCAACAGAGCGCGTAGCATCACCGCTGCTTATATAGCCTCCGTCCCGCCTCCAGCTAAACAAAAGCACCGGCCTCCTTTCCGCCTGACATTTGCAGCTGCTTCTGCGCATCGAGATCATCCGGCGGGCCGCAGACACCACCACGATGACGGAGGCGGAGGACAAGCAGCAGCAGCAGCAGCAGCAGCAGAGGGAGAAGCAGGAGCAGGAACGAGCATCCACTAATGGTGCTCCGGAGGCCTGCAGAGAAGATGTTTTTGACCACACGTACAAGGAGAAGGAAGGCCCCAAACCTCCCAAGATCATCGTGTGGAGGAACGTCATCCTGATGACTCTGCTGCACACCGGTGCGGCCTACGGGGTCCTCCTCATCCCGGCAGCCTTGACAGCCACCCTGCTCTGGTGTAAGTATAAGTAGATACATGATCTACTTGTATGATGTTTGCACAGCTCCCCAGAGGTCTCATGCCACAACACCCGCCCTTATGTCCAACGGGCGCCGTTCACACGCTCTACACTAAAAAGTGGGAAAATAAGTCAACCGCTGGGCAAGACCGCGCCCCGCACCACCACCGCCCCGTCGGGCGAGCAAGTGCAAAAAGAAGCTAACCTCTAACACGCGCCTTTCAAAGCATAACAAACGTGTTGTTGCGACGGCCGGAGCTGAGGCGAAGGAGGAAAGTTCGACAAAGGACCTTCATGTCTAAAAGTACACACAAAAACACAAAGTCTAGCAAAGGGGACCCGACAAGGTGGCTCAACAATTAACTGGGAATGGGAATTTGCTGGGAAAAGGGGCGGAGTTAAGGAAGCCTGTGCTTTGCAGGCGCCATTAGACAGGGAAAGATTTCAGGTCTCGGCACAGGCGAGGAGAACCGAGAAAACGAACCAGCGCCGTATTACGAACCCAACTAATTGTAAGAGCAAACAGCTGTGTGCAATTCCACGGGGGTAAAGCGGACGCCTCTTAACCCCAGCAGGAAGTGCAGCATACCCAAATAAGAGCGCAGGACAGGAAGTGGCAAGTCCTGTCCTGCGGATCATATTCCATCCATCCATCCATCCATTTTCCTCCACATGTCCGGGTCGCGGGGGCAGCAGCTTCAGTAGGGAAGTCCAGACTTCCCGGTCCCCAGTGACCTCTTCCAGCTCCACCAGGAGGACATTAAGGCGTTCCCAGGCCAGCTGTGAGACATAGTCCCTCCAGCGTGTCCTAGGTCTTCACGGGGGCCTTCTCCCGACCGGGCATGCCCGAAACACCTCACCAGGGAGGCATCCGGACTAGATGCCCGAGCCACCTCAACTGGCTCCTCTCGATGTGAAGGAGCAGCGGCTCTACTCTGAGCTCCTCCCGGATGGCCGAGCTCCTCACCCTTCAAAATGTACGCTTCAAATTTAAATAAAAAAAATTAAAAATACACAATACAGGTGGTTAACAGAGATAAATTAATAACAGGAGGCAATATAAATAAAAATATACAACATTATGTAAGCACATTAACACGTTGGCCTCACAGTCAGGAGGTTCAGGGTTGGAATCTCCGTTGGGCATCTCTGTGTGGAGTTTGCATGTTCTCCCCGTNAACTGCTAAAAGAGGCAGCTAATTAATGCACGTCACGGAACTTAATGTTAATAACAAATACACTTAAAGAGATGTTTTATGTGATGAGGTAATATTAGCATTTTGCTTTTTCCTCTCTCTTTGGGTGTAATTTTGTTTCTACAATGTGCCGGGTCAAATAAAAATCAAGTTAGGGGCTGCGAATGGCACTCGAGCAGCACTATGGACGATTATGAAAATAGCTCTTCAAAGCATTTGAAATAATACAACCAAAGTATTCAACTTTTTATTACGCAGCATGACCAACAATATCGTTTGGCTTTTGGAACAAACCTCTGTCAGGTCCCTATTGATTCAATAGAAGTCCATCCAATAAAACATAAAATTGGAAAGAAAATGGGCTTGCAAAATACTTATAGGCTCCTCCCCTGAGCCACCACCTTATCGTGGTGGAGGAGTTTGCGTGTCCCAATGATCCTAGGAGCTAAGTTGTCGGGGGCTTTCATGCCCCTGGTAGGGTCACCCATGACAAACAGGTCCTATGGGAGGGACCAGACAGAGAGTGACTCAAAACACCCTGATGTTGATTAAAAACTTTGGACTTAGTTTTTCCTCGCCCAGACGTGGGTCACCGGGGTTCCCCCACTGGAGCCAGGCCTGGAGGTGGGGCACGATGGCAAGCGTCTGGTGGCCGGGCACAGCCTGAGAAGGTAACATGGGTCCCCCCTCCCATGAGCTCACCATTCGTAGGAGGGGCCAAAGGGGTCGGGTGCTAAGTGAGCTGGGTGGCGGCCGGAGGCGGAGGCCTTGGCGGTCCGATCCTAGGCTACAGATGCTTGTTGTCGGTACGTGGAATGTCACCTCTCTGGCGGGGAAGGAGCCTGAGGTGGTGCGTGAGGTGGAGAAATTCAGCTAGATATAGTCGGATTCACCTCAACGCACAGCAAGGGCTCTGGAACCAGTCCTCTCGAGAGGGGCTGGACTTCATTCCACTCTGGTGTTGCCGGCAATAAGAGGCGACGGGCAGGGGTGGAAATTCTTGCTGACCCCGGCTCCAAGCCTGCACATTGGAGTTTAACCCGGTAAGCGAGAGGGTAGTTTCCCTACGCCTTCGGGTGGGGGGACGGGTCCTGACTGTTGTTTGTGCTTATGCACCAAACGGCAGTTCAGAATACCCGCCCTTTTTGGAGTCCTTAGAGGAAGTACTAGAGAGTGCTCCCTCGAGGGATTCCCTTGTTCTGCTGGGTGACTTCAACGCTCATGTTGGCAACGACTGAGACCTGGAGAGGTGTGGTTGGGAGGAACGGCCCCCCTGATCTTAACCCGAGCGGAGTTTTGTTATTGGACTTCTGTGCTCGTCACAGATTGTCTATAACGAACACCATGTTCAAGCATAAGGGTGTCCACATGTGCACTTGGCACCAGGACACCCTGGGCCGTAGTTCGATCCGATCACCACCTGTTGGTGAGTTGGTTCCGATAGTGGGGGAGGATGCCGGTCAGACCTGGCAGGCCCAAACACATTGTGAGGGTCTGCTGGGAGCGTCTGGCAGAGTCCCCTGTAGAGTTTCAACTCCCACCTGCAGGAGAGCTTTGACCAAGTTCCGAAGGAGGCAGCAAACATTGAGTCAGAGTGGGCGATGTTTCGTGCCTCCATTGTCAATGCGGCTGATTGGAGCTGTGGCGTAAGGTGGTCGGTGCCTGTGGTGGCGGTAATCCCAGAACTCGTTGGTGGACCCCATTGGTGAGGGATGCCGGCAAGCTGAAGAAAGAGTCCTATCAGGGCGTGGGACTCTGGAGGCAGCTGACAGGTACCGGCAGGCCAAGCGGTCTGCGGCTGTGGCAGTCACTGAGGGAAAATGTCGGACATGGGAGGAGTTTGGAGAGGACATGGAAAACGACTTCCGGATGACTTCAAAGAGATTCTGGCCCACCATCCGCCCTCTCAGGAGGGGGAAACCGTGCACAGTCAACACCGTGTATGGTGGGGACGGTGTGCTGCTGACCTCGACTCGAGATGTTATGGACCGGTGGAGGGAATACTTTGAAGACCTTCTCAATCCCACCGACACGTCTTCCAACATGGAAGCCATGCCCGGGGGTTCTGAGGGGTTGGTTTCCCCTATCTCTGGGGATGAGGTTACCAAGGTGGTCAAAAAGCTCCTTGATGGCAAGGCACCAGGGGTGGATGAGATCTGCCCAGAGTTTCTTAAGGTCCTGGATGCAGTGGGCGTGTCTTGGTTGACACGACTCTGCAGCATCGCATGGACATCGGGGTCGGTGCCCCTGGACTGGCCGACAGGGGTGGTGGTCCCGCTTTTCAGGGGGACCGCAGGATGTGTTCCAACTATCGTGGGATCACACTCCTCAGCCTTCCCGGTAAGGTCTATTCAGGGGTTCTGGAGAGGAGGATCCGCCGGATAGTCGAATCTAAGATTCAGGAGGAGCAGTGTGGTTTTCGTCCTGGTCGTGGAACTGTGGACCAGCTCTATACTCTCGGCAGGGTCCTTGAAGGTGCATGGGAGTTTGCCCAACCAGTCCATTCGACCGTGTTCCTCTGGGAATACTGTGGGGACTGCTCCGGGAATATGGGGTATCGGACCACCTAATCCAGGCGGTTCGTTCCCTGTATGACCCAGAAGACCCAGGACACGCTATAGAGACTGTTTTTCAGCTGGCCTGGGAACGCCTCGACAGCCGCCGGGAAGAGCTGGACGAAGTTGCCGAGGAGAGTGATGTCTTAGCTGGGAGGGGTGCTGGGAGCTTGCATGAGAAGCGCCGCTCTAACCATTGCTTGTTACTAGGGACCGTCAATAAATTACTATTGCAGTGAACGAGATTGTCAGAAAAAAGTCATATATTCAATATGGAATGTGTAAGCATGTGAAATGATTCATCCTACCCTTAAAGTCTCGTCATGGCGGCTGAACAATTTGACGTCAGGATGGCTGTAATTCAGCTGGCCATTTATTTGCATGTCAACACAGAGCCAACACTCCTTCCAGCCGACGTTCCACTTGCTCTTTGCGCGTCCTTTTTTCCAATTCTATCATTTTATGGGTAGACTTTTATTATCATCAGGGACCCGACTGCGGGGTTTGTTACAAAGCTTAACAATATTGTCGGTCATGCTGTGTAATAAAACAGTCAATTCGGCAATACGTTGGTTGCATTATTTTTAATGACCTGATTCAGTTCCACAAATTCGTGTTTGTGACAAAGGTTTATTTTAAAAAAAAAAAAGGAAGACTATTGGGGGAAAAAATCGCACCGGAAGCCCTTCCGGTCTAGGACCTCCATAGTAAACATGTATTTATGCTACCGTGTGTAAATTCACGCACCACGGTCGGGCGGGGAACCAATTAATCCAATAAACGAGGGATTACTTGTACATCAAATCTGTTATTGTTAAAAAAAAATAGCTAAAGCAAAAAATGCGTGCAGTCGAGTAATTTATGCGTGCTAAAGGTGCAGACGGTGTGACGGACGGGGGCTCCACCAAGGCTCTTTTTCAAATGTGTGTTGCGAAAAAGTCCAAAACTCGTCACACACGCGCGGTGGTGGTTTGATGTTCTGGGAATAAATCTTTAGCTGTTTTCAAAGGTTTCAGACATTGCCGCTGTTCGGTGCCTTGATGTGTCGAACGGGCGAGGGTGGGTGGGGAATATCAAATGGCTGTCCTTGATGTTCTTATAGAACCGCAGCGCTGCATTCGGGACTGCTGGGAAATATATCAAAGCTGCAGGGTGCACGTAACGCATCCCGTGTGAATAATGATGCGATTGCTGCGGGTTCGATCGCACGTGAAAGGCTACATGTTGCGTGATTGACAATGTCGTGTTTCTCCGCAGCCGCGCTCTGCTTTTTCGTAAGTGCTTTAGGAGTGACGGCAGGAGCTCACCGCCTGTGGAGTCACCGGTCCTACAAGGCGTCTTTGCCGTTGAGGATCTTTCTGGCCGTGGCTAACTCGATGGCCTTTCAGGTGAGCCCCCCCCCAAAACGATCTCCCCATTAGTCTTATCCAAGACCCTTTGTGATCTTCAGTTGCTGTCTTTGACCCCCAGAATGACATCTTCGAGTGGGCTCGGGACCACAGGGTGCACCACAAGTATTCCGAGACGGACGCCGACCCGCACAACGCCACGCGGGGCTTTTTCTTCGCCCACATTGGCTGGCTGCTTGTGCGCAAACACCCCGACGTCATCGAGAAAGGATGCAAGCTGGAGCTGAACGACCTGCTGGCCGACAAAGTCGTCATGTTTCAGAGGAAGTGAGTAAGCCGAGACCCGTCCACCGGTTGGTTGGAATTCACAATTTACAATTACGTAATAATAAATGTAGGTGTTTGGAAATACACATGGACTTTCTTTGATGGCTGCTTTTTGTTTTTTCATGGAACAAGCAAGACGGAGCTGCTTGGTTGTGCCTTTGTAGCTGCACTTTGAGGCGACCGATGCGTGCCATCATGCTGGTCTTCAAAAGTGTCCAAAAAGACCAGAAAAAGTGGCCGGATTTGTCGCTAGAGTGGCTTTTTTGGAACAGAGTTTAGTGGGGTTTGAATATTTATTCTCCGGCAGACCTGGTGTTTTTTGTGTTAAGCGGCGTCACGATCTACTGCACAGAGTTGGAACAAGACACAGTCCCGTTATAATATGTTAATGAGCGAGAACGAACTGCCAGCTCCAAATTAATACGTGGCGGGCTGCCACAAATACTTTATGTGAAACATTGTTAATACACACCCTAAACTGCACATTACTTCATTCTACGGTGTAATAACCTCACTCTCCTCTAGAGTGCAATAATATTATATTTACTTAAAAAATTATATTCTATACAAGCCATATTCGGTTTGTTATGTTTACTTGTATTACTTATCTGTGCACTGCTTTTCTTATGTGCTGCTGGAAATTTAATTTCCCTGAGGGAGTCATCCCAAAGGGATCAATAAAGTTAGTTTATTGTATACTGCTACATATGACTATTTATAGTTAATACAGTGCTTGGCTCATTTTTTTCATTTAAGGCAAATCTTATTTGAAGGCTAAGATTTTAAAAGTGTGTGAATTTTGGATTCTTTGACATTTAACAAATATTTGGTATTTTAATTTATTTGAAAGTATTTTTTTATCAATGTTTTAATATTAGTCCTAATTTAAAGCAAACGTATTTGTACATTTCTAGCATTGTAAGTATTAAGTTTTATCTTCTTTAAATCAATGTTGTTTAATTAAAAAAAAAATTAGAGGTTATCTATTTGTAGCGTTTCTGCGTTTATATATTTTGAAAAAATTCCTTAATTTGAAGTATATATATTAAGTGATTAATTGGTTGTTTTTTGTGATTTTCTTATGTTTTTTTCCAATTGTTTTTAAAAATAAGTATTATGTTTTATTGATATTTCTGTTAGTCCTATAGATTTGTGTTGCTGTGACTTGAGTTGTAACTATGACAGGAACAATATCAAATTGAAAGCACTGAATGAATACAAAACCGTTACCTCCCTGGATGTTGTATACCCCATATATGCACATTAGCACTCAATAAGGTCCTCATATCTTACCTTTATGCATCCCCACGTAGTATCAGAATTTGGGAGCAAATATGAGGTGAAAGAAAAGGGGTAGAAAGGCAGCATTGTTGTATCTAAGTAGCGTGTGAGAAGGAAGAAGGTGCGTTCAAAGACCGTCAAAACAGTGGGACAAATCGCCGCTCACATTTCAATAAAATAGCCCATATTTCCAATATTGATCACCTTTACCACAAAGAGATTTACTACTCTTGTACTACTTATACATAAAAACTTATTTTAGACTTGGACTATATTGAACTAGAGTACAAGGGAAGTTGCATGGTTACAGTAGCTCAATTGTAGAAGAAATAGACAAAACACTCTTAAATTAAAAAAAAAATGGAACGATATGTTTAGTATAATAGCATAAAATTATAGAATGTAAATAATAAAATGAGAAACATTATTTGGGTAAAAAGGCACCTGCGATTAATTATGAGTTAAGCAGGGACAAAATTTGATTAATCACGCTCAAATATTTTAATCGACGGACAGCCTCAACTTATATATAATTTCAAGTGGTTTGTTTAGATTGTGTTTTTGATATGAATGCTGACACTGCTGAAGGATTTTGCAGTTTCTGTGGCTCTACCGATGCACTGAGTGTGTTTTGTGTCGTTTGTCACAGGCAAAGCTTCTTTAAAAAGTATGTATGTGGCGTGTAAGCAAAGCGCGTGACTAAGAAGAGCTCCTATGTTGAACCCGCACAGAAAGTCAGTCTGGTTTGGCAACACAACACGACCCCTCCTGCTCTCACACGTTCTCCATCTCCGCAGGCACTACAAGCTGTCGGTGCTGCTGATGTGCTTCTTCGTGCCCGTGTTCGTGCCCTGGTACTTCTGGGGGGAGACCCTGTGGGTGGCGTACTTCATCCCGGCGCTGGTGCGCTACGCGCTGGTGCTCAACGCCACCTGGCTGGTCAACAGCGCCGCGCACATGTGGGGCAACAGGCCGTACGACAAGAGCATCAATCCCCGGGAGAACAAGTTTGTCACGTTCAGTGCCATAGGTACTTCGTTTTGTGACTCCAGCATGGCATATTTCCAAAAAAAAAAGTATCCCACAAAAGATAAAATGTATTTTGTTGCAGGCGAAGGATTTCACAACTACCACCACACGTTCCCGTACGACTACGCCGCCAGCGAGTTTGGTTGCAGACTGAACATGACCACCTGCTTCATCGACCTCATGTGCTTCTTGGGCTTGGCCAAGGACTGCAAGAGAGTGTCCCATGAGATGGTGCTGGCCCGGATACAGCGTACGGGCGACAGTAACTACCGCAGTGGCTAAGCGAGCCGGGCCGCGGCGTCTCTTCTCCAGCGGGCGCAAAGGAGAAGCTCCACGGGTCCCATTTTGACGGCGATTCCATCTCAGAAGTCAATTTGGCTTCACGTGGGCCTCGACTACATTTTTGGCTTTTTTTTTGTGGGTTTTGTAGCTTGTAACTAATTTGTGAAGACCGATCATCGCGATTAAAAAGCACCCAAGAAGCGCGTTGAGATGAACCCATCCTTCGTAAAAGTCAGGCTTAGGTCTTGAGCACGTGTTTTGAATTTGAAGTGAATTGATTTTTTTTTTTAAAGTCGTTTTTTGCTGTGCATTCGCCATTTGAAGGTCAGCCATGTTTTGTACTCTCCGCAGTTATTCATCACGACGACGCATCTGCTAAGTCGGGAAGACCTGCTTTAAATTTGCTGTCTCCTGGCGAAAACCAAAAAAAAAAAACATAGAAAAAGTTAATTTATTAACGACTCGTACCGTTTATCTAGTGCCAACATCTTTTCTTGTCAATTTTCCATCGCCGGTACTTTGCGCTTTGTGGACGTTTTTCGGATTTTACCGTGGCTTGGCTTCCTCTCGAGACTTTTTATGCAACATCTCGCTGATGTCGATGTAGCAGCCGGGCCGTGTGACCGAGCCATCCATGCATGTTTCTAAACATCGTACGTGTTGTCGGCGAGCGGAGGTGGCGGTCGTGACCCAACCCGCCCGGCTACACTCGCGTCGGGTTTGCACAAGGCTTATGTGTCGCTCTGATCTGACCCAATAGCCTTCTAAAATGTTTTCGGCGCTTCTATCTCAAATTGCACCCCCCCCAGTAGAGGTCAGGAAACTACCAAATGCCTTACGACTTGCAGCCATTCCCACACCAGGCTCTGCAAAACATCCCAAACAAAAGGCGCGAGCGTCGTGTTTACAGGCTGAGGCGTCAGCATAGGTCCTATTTAATTAACTGAACTTGGTCCAAACACTGGAAAAGCTTCACCAGACATCCAAACCAAATAATTACGTGAGCAAAAATGCCGCGCCCGACCCAACACTCGGTGCCAACTCGTCAGCCGCGCAAGCAGCTCCCCGGAAATGTACCGCTCTTGTGGCGACATTTGAATTGTTTAGTCAGCTGCTCGGTTCTACAAATAAAAGTTCACAATATTTTGAAATACGCTTGGTCATTCTTTTCATGTGTTCAATAAAGCATGCAGTGGGACCAGTAAGTCTAATTACCCTGTGATTTTGTACTTAACTGGGCCATGTATTGTGTGATACTGGGCATAAACCACCTTCCCTCAGTCAGAGCATTGAAGATGGGTCGTGGCCGGGTCTCGACCCGAATCACACAGCCAGGAAAACCAGGGAGTGGCTCCGTAAGAAGCATATCGTGGAGGTTGCTGCAGCTGGTCAGGTCTAGGTTCAGCAATGAGGACTACCTGAATGTAGCGAACGAGCAGCTTCTTCCATCGTCGGAGGTTTTCTTCCCCTGACGGCACGGGCGTATTCCGAGATGGCGATGCCAGGATTTGTCGGGCTCAAGCCGTGAAAGTTGAGGGCGCGTCATTCTCCCACATCTTAACCCCATTGAGAATCTTCGGGATGGGCTGGGGAAGACCGAGACATGAATGCAACATTGGATGGAAATAAACCGCAGAAAAGTCATACGTTGGGATTTCTCGATTTTTCTGTAGATTCTCTCACGGGATAAATTTCAGCCCCCCCCCAAGGTGTCAAGTGGGAGAACGTGCAAAATCACAGGGCGACCTATTGGCCTCGCCGTAGGTGTGCACGAGTTTAATACAGCAGTCGTTGAATGCTGCGGTGTTATTGGCGCCGGCCTGCCAAGCAAGGATGAACTAAAAATGGCCTTGGCAGTTTGCACAGGAATGTGAGGGAGGCAGTCGTGCGTGCGGGGAAGCACGACCCTACCAAACGGCACGAAGCCGCTAGATGCACCACGCTCTCGTTCACATGGCCTCCGGCAGGCCGCTGCCCGACGGCAACACTACCCGCTGGAGCTTTCCATGTTGCTATGGGAAATCAACGCACTCAGGAAGGAAGTGGCAACACTTAACACGAATATGACAGAATACAGTAAAGTATCACATGTTATCATGAATGTGTGTGTGTTTTACACTGTATTTGGACTTTATTTCCATGGTAGTATGACATTTTACCAACCTAATTTTCTCCCAGTGGAAAGTCTAACCCAGATCTTGCAGATCTCCTGACTTGTGTGGCCAACGTGCGTAGACTTTGTCTCTTAGGTATGCCCATAAAAAGAAGTCTAGTGGTGTGTGGAGGGTATTCAACAAAGCACTTCCGTCCAATGCGCCCGTTTGGCAAGATCTTGTCAAGGAAGGCCCCCCCCGTACTACCCTCGCGATGTTAGATCCTTCACCGCATTTGCTGTCACGTATCCGTAATACCTGAACTAATTAAAAACACCCCATAGTCACCTTTACACCCGTATTACCCGGTATACTGTAGTAGACACAGAAAGTCAATATGATAATAGCATCAGAAGAGTTTTTTTCCTTGAATTTTTTCCCAGTACTTCCTGCGGTGGCTACTGTCTCATCAGTGTAACATTGCTGACACCTGGTGACCAGTGTAGGATACTACATATTACATACACCATGGATTTGCATGCATTTTTTATTTGTCATGTTTGTACTTTAGTTTATGCTTCGTCCTGAAGCTAAGCTATTTTAATAATCCGGTAGAAAAAGTGAAATCATTTTATATTCCAAAGAGGGAAATCTTTCAAAATATCACCAGCAAATTTGGATCATTGTTGTTATAATTAAAGAGCCAAAAATCAGTTCATCCATTTTCTATACAGTTTCTTCTCATTGGGTCACCGGTGAGCTGAAGCCTATCCCAGCCGACTTCAGACGCGAGAGGACACCCCGTACTGGTTCCGGTGGGGCACGTATACACAGACCAGTGTTGCACATTAGAATGGATTTTCTTGGCTGATTAACTGCAGCAGCCAAGTTTGCATGTAATTTGTTGCATTTTGCATTGCTTTTGTGGTTTGGACCCCTCCAGGGCTCACAGCGCAGTCCGGCAGACAAAGCATGAGCTTCTGGGGTGTGGTGTGATGTTTGGGAACATGTGCTTGCCTGACCAGAGGTTACTGCAGTTCAACATACCCCAAAAAACACACACACACACACACACACAAATCATGTGACATCACACAGCGTCTGACTGCAAGCAGCCAATCAGAGACAAAGTGCTGACTTGTGATCTCCCGGGCACCAATGGCAACAGGGAGGGGCGCGTTACCCACCTGTGTGCTAAAGTCCTGAATGGGACGTGTTTGTGATGCAACAAGTCCAGTCAGCAGTCAGGGAACGGGGCAGGAATAAAAGTAAGGCAGCTTAAGAAGACAAATAGTATTTAAAAAATGTATGACTGCCACCTTTCACAAGCGGGACATTTTTATGGATTCCAAAGTTGTTTATTTTAAAAGTTATTCTATTTAATTATAATAATGTAGCACTGTATTTTGGGGGGATCTTTTTTTCCACATTTCACCTTCTTCCATCCCCAGCTTTCATTTCTTTTATAACAATAATTTTCAGTCTCCCAATTTGGAAGCAAAGTTATTTGTCTTTTTTAGGGCTATGTTTGAAATACTACAAATAATAATTTCAAAAATGTAAAATGGTTAAAATGTCTATTTCATCTACAGCATTTGACATTCAACAATGAATGCATCACTCATCCAGTCTTTATTTATTCCTTGTTTTAAATAATATTTATATACCTTTTTATTTTTATTTGAAAAGTTTGTACTTATTTTTTATTATTTTTAATAATGCTGTAGCATTGTATTTTCATTAGTTCTTTAATAATAATAATTCTTCACTATACTGATATATAGCATTTTTTTAAATAAACATTTCTAATACATTCTATTCCATTTTCCTCCGCTTATCCGGGTCCGGGTCGTGGGGGCAGCAGTCTCAGTAGGAAAGTCCAGACTTCCCGGTTCCCTGGCCACCTCTTCCAGCTCCACCGGTAGGACACCAAGGCGTTCCCAGGCCAGCTGTGAGACATAGTCCCTCCAGCGTGTCCTGGGTTTGCCCCGGGGCCTTCTCCCGACTAGGCATGCCCGGAACACCTCACCAGGGAGGCATCCGGAGAAGATGCCCGAGCCACCTCAACTGGCTCCTCTCGATGTGAAGGAGCAGCGGCACTCTTGAGCTCCTCACCCTATCTCTTAGGGCAGTGGTTTTCAAACTGGGGGTTTTTCCCCCTAGGGGGGACCCAGCGATATGACGGGAGTGCGTGGTGCTACCACGAACATTTTCACTATTACCATATTTTTCCAGCGGGGAGGTTCCTGAAAATCCTTTTATCTCCAATTTGTCCAGCCGCCCTTCGTGGGAACCTCATTTCCGCCGCCTCGTACTTCCCTTCATGACCCATACCTCATGATCATAAGTGAGGGTGGGAACACAGATCGATCGGTAACTAGAGAGCTTCCGGGTCAGCTCTCTCTTCACCACGACGGTCCGGTACAGCGACCGCATTACCGCCGACACAGCATCGATCCGTCTGTCGACCTCACGCTCCAACCTTTCCTCACTCGTGAACACGACACTGAGATACTTGAACTCGTCCACCTGAGGGGCAAGACCTCACTCCCAATCCATCCGGTTCCGACTGAGAACCACGGCCTCGGAGGTGGAGGTGCTGAGTCTCATCCCAGAAGCTGGGAGTGGAGTAGATTACACAGACGCTTCGGGTGGGAGGCAGGAAACCTGAAGAAACACTGCTGGAAAATGAACAAAGTCTGGAAAAGTTTAGAACCTTTTCTGTGTGGGTTATCATGTGTAGCTGCTCTATGGGAGTGCAGAAGTCAATACGAAGGCCCGAAAACGAATAAAAACAACCTTTTTTCACCATTCATCTTCAGCTTTCAATTCTTTTATAACAATAGATTCCTAGTATATTCTACCAATTTACCATTTTTAAGGCACCGTTTCAAATACTAAAAAAAAGAAATAATTGACTGGCGACCAGTCCAGGGTGTACCACCCCCCGCCTAAAGTCAGCTGGGATAGGCTCAAGCATCCCCGCGGCCATAATGATAATAAGCGGCATAGAAAATGGATGAATGAAAACAAAAAAAGACAATTATTGGCGCACATTACAAACTTTTCATTTCAATACACAGCTTTCTTAAAATCTGAATTTCAACAGCAGCAGATTTTTAAATGATTTAAAAGATAAAAAAGATGCCCTGCGAATGACTGGAAACCAGTCCAGGGTGTACCCTGCCTCCCGCCCAAAGTCAGGTGGGATAGGCTCCAGCATACCCGCGACCTTAATGGGAATAAGTGATACAGAAAATGGATGGATGGATGGATAAAAAGATATAGTAATATATTGTTAAATAATTAAAAAGATAGTATTTCAATTGTGGATTTTTAATTGTACTTATGTATTTTTAATATATATTGTTTTAATATTTCTGGTTCAAATTTGTTGCTAAAACAAACCATAGATAATTATGGACACACATTAAAAGCCCTCCGTTTAAAAAAAAACAAAAAAACATACCACCTACCAAAAAAGTGAACTGCTGTATATTTTTAAAATGAATAAGATGAATAAAATTGCATTTTTATAAGTATCTTAACGGTGGCATTTTTACATCAACATTTGTATTTTAATTATATTTTAGTACCTTTTACATTTTAAAATATGTTGCACTACACTATCTAATTATGATGTAGCACTGTATAATTATACTTTTTTTAATCATACTTTTTTTTTTTTACCTCCAATGATTCTATTTTTCTACCTCCACTCACACCCACTTTTGTTACCAAATACGGTTCCACGTCGATGCAAAATGCTGTGCACTCTCGTTTCATGCAGAACTGACAATAACGAGGTCTCCGAATGATCAGGTACGACTTGGAATTGAAGAAGGTACATTTTATTCGAAAAAAAGAGTTAAATACGCAACACGGATTGTACGTAGAAACATCTGTGCAATCAAAAAAGAAAAAAGCGCATACAAGGAGGCACTTTGCTGCCTTCTGCTTCCATGATAGGAACTGACGATTCAGTTATTTTCTATTCGAAGTAGGTGAGATCTATTGTTTTAAAAAGGAGAAGACAAAGCAGCGATGTTGACGAGTCATCTTGCAATCGTACATGCATGCCCGCCGCTAGCGGTAAATAAAAGGAGGGATAAAAGACAAGCAACACTCCATGATGATGGCACAGTTGACGGAACATGACAGCTGATGAAGAGCATCAGTCAGTGTACTTTTTTTTTAACCATGAAATGATTCCACTGCATCTCTCGCATCGGTTACAAGCCACACCCCATTCTAAAAGTGTCAACATCCAATGTCTAATATATACTACAAAAACGCACCGACCGCTTGAAGCACACACGGTTTTGTACATTACATCGAGTAAGCATTTGTAGCATCGCAACTTTCGGAATACATTCATCTGACCACCAATTTCTTAGGGAAAATGATGAAGACAAGAAAATAAATACAAAAATGGTAAAGCAAGGCGGTCAGTTAGACGCCCAGCTTGTTAGCGATGGTCATGACTACTTTGAGGATGGGCATGAAGGCGGAGATCTCGCTGAAGTTGCTGCTGCTCACCACCTGTGTGTGGACCTCCAAGCCGCGCTGGTAGTTCTGGCTCGCCACGCAGCGCCCGATCTCATGCAGGCCATTCAGAATGTTGTGGGAAAGCTGGGGGGAGGCCCAGTGGAGAAGAGGAGGTGAGAGACACGCTGGTGGCCAAAAATGCACACTGGAAAATAATGTGGAGCAAAAGCTTGTCCTTTTGGGTGACCATTAACCCTTTAGGCTCTCGGGTTTTTTCAGTTTTGAAGTTACTACTTCAAAAGGTTGTTGCTTGAAAGCGGTTCGAGATAAAGGGAATACTGTCAATTAGAAAAATCCTCAGTATGATGGGGGTAAATTTACTAATCTAATGTGCATCTTCATCAAAATGTCTGATCATCATCGTCACTTACAGCTGGATCTTAAACAGCACTGCTGTCTCAATCGCTGTTAAATAGCGCTCTAATCACATAGATAAAAGTATCTATTATGCCTGTGAATATTATCAATCATACAGGTCAGTGTATTCTCAGGTCATACCTGCCTATTAGTGCGTGTATTTTCTGAGGAGATACTACTGTGCTATGCCGCTATTCACGCGTCTATTTTAAATATTCAAGCTAAAATAGATACTTTGTTAATCGATCTACCCCCGTCACCATTAGCGGTGTTTTGACGAGCCAACACGTGACCGGGGGGGCCACCCCAGACATGGTCAAGCAAAGCATCGGCGCAAGTATATGCTGCTGGTGGAGTCCTTTCAACTGTGAAAGTGCACAACAGGGGCTCGGCAGCCACATGTGGCTCTTTTGATGTTTAAAAAAAACTAAAACTGCAGAAACTGAAAGAATTTAAAATTTTACCAGTAGAAAGTCAAACTATTAAGAGAAAAAAGTCACAATTTTAGGAGAATAAACTATGAGTAAAAACATTTTAGTAACAGAGTTCATTTTTTATTTTAAATGTCACAATTTTAAGAAACAAAACAAAACAATACTAAGTTGTAATTTTTGGAATAAAGTTGGGTTTTTGGTAATTTTTGGTAATAAAGTTAAAATAAAGTTCTAATGTTACAATTAAATATATATTTTTTGTTTTATATTGTATAATGTTGTTTTTACTGACATTTTAAAGTAAAACATGACAGGTGTTAAAAATAACATTCAAAATATAAAACCTTATCAGCACTTTCATCCATCCAAATCCGAGACTTCTTATCTTCTAAAATTGTTGGCACACTTTTAGTTGTATTCACTTTTTAAAAAACTAGGATATGGCTCCCACGAAAATGCATTTGAAAATGTGTGTTGTTTATGGCTCTCTTATCGCAAAAGGTTATCGACCCCTAGTCCATTTAAACTCCTACACTTCGCATAAAACCACGCCCACAATTGTTGCTAAGATGAACGCCACAGATGTCCGCCATCTAACAGTTTAAATACATGAGGCACCATATTTGCAGAAATGGACTGTTAAATTCTGCAATTCTGTGGCAATTTTGTGACGTTAAAGGGTTACATTGCGTGGAAAATTAATTGCGTCGGCCCTTAAAGGAAAACTGCACTTCCTTTTGGAATTCAGTCCGTCCTCCACAACCATTATGGGAGACAATATGTTTTTTTTTTTCCTGTGTGTTCAGAGGTACGGTAGCCCAATAACTCATGTGATGGGACACACCTATTCTGCCTGAAAAGCCCGCAACGAAAACACCTTCAAAAACCTCCAACAAGGTTTTATGGTTTTATATCTATGCTGTGACCTTGTAGTAGCAAGCATGTTCATGATAACATGTAACATTTTCAGGGCAATACCATATACAACTATAACTAAAGAGATCAAAGAAACTGTGTGTTTTCTACTATTAATAATCTGTTAATCAAAGCAGTAGATAAATTGGAACTTTCCAGTTTTTGGCGACACAATCTGGCATTTTCTTACCGACTGCTCCCTCAGCTTGTCATATAGGCATCCCAAACGCTTGGCAGCATCATCAAGCTTCCTTTTTGTTTGCTGTAAACAACATGCGTTCATAAACACCACATAGAATGCTTCTCTGACGGCGTAACACTTTGGGGTCTTTACCGGGTCCCCTGCTGCAAGCTGGCACCGTTGCACCAGGCTGTCAAAGGTGGATTTGAGCACCATGTGTTCAGGGGGGATCTCCTTCTGCTCTACCTTCTCTGCTGGAAGCTGCTGGAGGAGCTGAGGAAGAAAGCAGGTATGGGGCACGAATGTAAGGTGTAATCCTCTCTGATAATAATGCCTTATCAGAAATCTACCTGCACGCTGGGCTCCTGCGGGGCTCCGGGGGGCACCTGCGCATGGTTGTGTGGTTGCGGGGACTCTACTGGGAAGCCCATGACGGGAGCGGTGATGGGGGCAGGTGGTGTGTAGTTGTCAGGAACCTGCTTTTGCACATGGAAGTGTTACTTAAAAAAAGGTGTGCTTTGAAATGAGAGCAGACTTTCAGCAGATGTCAATGTACCTTCTTCTTTCTGGGCCCCCCTCGTACCGCTGGTGGGTCATTCCAGCCTTCTTGGGATGCTAAAAAAAAACATGGAATGGGGGCTAAGTATTGCATTGGGTCTTTCTCCCCTCAATCTAATTCACCACAACCAAGCATTCGGCATTATTAAAACGCCTATGTTAGTAACAACCCCTTCAACAAAAGCAACAGCGACCTCTAGCGGATGCTTTAAAATGCCTCAATTCAAGATATATTTTCTGACGCCGTAGTTTATTTTTTGCAGCAGTTAAGAGCAAAAAGCATTAAACATACAAGGGGCCAAAAAATACACAAATCATAAAGGAACAAAAAAATGCAAGGACTGTATTGACTTGCATTACAAGAACTGGAGTATTTTTCTATTATCCCTTATGAAGTCCTAACAGTCACCTTGGTCGTCACACTGAGAATTCAGCCAAGGAAAGAATCCTGAAAGTCAGATTAGGAGGTAATGATGCATACATGAGGAATTATGTCAGCAGATTAGAGAGAAGAACTTATAATTATATAAAAGTAAGCAACATGTTACCAACCTGAAGGAGGAGGAGCCACAGCAGAGCCTGCAAAGGGTTTTGCACCAGGAGCTCCAGGTCCCCCTTGTGGGTAACCGGATCCAAGAGGGGCATAGGGACTGGTTGCCACGGGCCCGTGGTTGTGCAGGCCACCGGGGTACATGGGGACAGGAGCTCCGGGCTGGGAGCTGGATGGCATGGGACCTGATGGCAAAGAGGTAGAAGGCATGAAGCTCGTCGGAGGTACTCCTGGGCTGGGCATGGGGGGCAGCCCCCCCGAAGCCGAGGAGGAGGGCTGTAGCGGAGGTCCTGATAAGTTGGCGGCAGGCATAGAGGGGCCAGGAGGCGTGAAGGTTGAGGGTCCGCCCATGGGCGCAGGCTGGAATGACTGATGAGGCACAAAACCTTAAAAGAGGACACAAATACTTTAAGCACACAAAAACTGCCAAAACTGCTTTTAGAGCTCACTTCCCAAATGCGCAAACCTCCTTATCTGACGCGTTGCCATCGTTTCGTATGAGAATACAACATCGTAACAACACTTAAGGGTCAGAAAAAAGTAAAAGCTTAATAGGTCCCCTTTAACTTCTGGTCACACCTGGGGTTGAAGACGGATGTTGGGGGTATGGGGGCCTCATGGCCGGGCGTGTCCCACTGGTTGGTAGCATGTAAGAAGAGGACGGCAGGCCCGGCTCTGAGCTACTTGGAGGAACTTGAGACGTGAACACCGCTGATGTCGGCATGGGTGGCAGCTGCTGCTGCTGCTGCTGATATTGTGGAGAAGGAAGGGGCTGATACTAATGGCGGAGTATCATAAAGAAAGAAACATGAAAGGCAGAACAAACCTAAATATGTTAGTTTGATCAATTGCACAAGAAATACTGTCCCACTCCAGTCCTTGTTAATGGCAGTACGCAAGTTTACCTTAATTTGTGCATTCTGTGCAGAAGTATGAGCAGCGGTATTGGGCTTGGCTGTGTTTGGAGGCTGCCGTCTGCCTGTAGCCTCTCCCTGAGCGTGGAACAGTCTGTTTCGCAGCATTTTGATTCCCGCCTGGGAAAAAGAAGGCACAAATGTTCAAAGCTAAAGTGGAAATGAGGACAAGAGTCACTTGAAACGTCACTTCGTCTGAGTTTTCAGGAAGGTAGGCCATGGCCGTGGCCAGGCTGCCCTCTGCAGCAAGGATGCCGGCATAGCAGGTCAACTTCTCAGCCAGGATGGGGCTCTGGACGGCCACCTCGCTGTTGCGAACGCGCTCGATGGACTTGCGCAACATCATGACTTTTTCCACCAGGTCCTGAGCAACAGACACAAAACAGAAGTCTTAAAATTGACGACAATAACTATTCATTACGTTAAAAGGAAATACAGTTTTCCCTTATTTATCGCGGTAAATAGGTTCCAGATCCGGTCGCAATAAGTGAATTTCCGCAAAGTATGATTCAATTATTGATATTTTATTTATAATATACAACTCCTGTATGCTGAGTTCTTTTTTTTTTTTTTTTGGCATGTTTGTCACATTTGAAATCAAAGAAATTTAAATATTAGTCAATGACAACATAATTGAACACAATATGCAGTTTTAAATGAATTTTTTATTAATAAGGGAAACCAATTAATAAGGGAAACCAAACCCTGTGATTGCTCTCCCCGTTTAAAGATAACTGAGATGAATTGAAATCTATCAGTCTGGGAGAGGTTATAAAACTATTTCTAAAGTTTGGGGACTCGGGCAAACCACAGTGAGAGTTACTATCCACAAATGGAGAGAACGTGGAAAAGTGGTGCACCTCTCCGAAGAAAACACACCCAAAACGAGACTGGCAATTGAAAAAAATATGTATGATATAATAAAATGTAACACAAATTTAATATATAACAATAACAAGTAATTAATTAAACAAATACAGCTAAAAAGCTAATTGTTTGTACTTAAATTAACATGTTAAACATTACTACCAAAATATTTTTGAGAAAGGTCAAATTTACATTTTTTTAAATATTTGTCTTCAACTTCTTAGAAAGTTCTCTTTCTTTTACCTCTAGACCTAGAGGAGAGGAGCAGTCCCTGTGCAAGGCCCAGCACTCCACCATCCTTTCAATGTTTCCAGAGCAGATGTAGCACAGACAGGCCTGCAAACAGTGTTTCTCCGTACCCTCTCTCTCCAAACGGCCTCCCAGTGTATCTATCAACACATGCAAGGTGATACAAAGTCGTAGGCGTGTTGCTGGTCGCTTATAAAAAGGCGCAGCATTTTACCACACAGATGTGCAAATTCTTCTGGGTAAGCGTAGGTGAAGAGGGCGGCGAGAGCCTCCTTCCAGTTGTCCAGCTCGCAGCTTTGCACGATGTCTCTCCAGTTCTGGGTCACCACGGACGATATAAGCTGCAAAAAACTAACAGTCATTGGCAAGCCTTCTGTGGGGAAACAAGCACGTTCAATTCACACCATGGAGATGCTGTTCTTTTGCTTGCTCAGGTACTTCTGCTGAGTCTTCTTGAGCAGCTCCTCTCCGCCACTGATGGACAGCAGGATGGCTTCAGCGTAGCGGGCGTCGCTCAGACACAAATCCACAGCTCCCTCAAAGTTGCCGACCAGCAGTGCTTGGCTTATCAAACCGTCTGTGTCTATCATAAAAGAACATTCCTCATTAAAGACATGCTGGTCATTTGGAGCATGGATTCACAGGGGTTGGATTTTTACCGCATGAAACTGGGATACGGAAGTTTTCCTTTGCATTCTGGGTGAAAAAGTCGGCGGGTGAAACGGAGCCTGACGTCCTGCCATCAGCTACTGCATCTGCTTCTTCAGACCTCTGGAAAAGTAAAAAATAAAACTGAAGAGTAGGTAACTAATTAAAGCACTAAAACAATCTCAGTATCAGCTGCAGACCTGAGCGGACAGCTGCAACATCTTTTTAGCCAAATCCTCAGCATCCACGGCATGTCCATTGGGTTGGAAATTCTTCCCCAGGCATTTGGAAATCTGCCAATTGGATTTAAAGATGATTATTGATACAATTTTGGATTATTAAAAAAATACATACAGAAAAACATAAATATAATATAGTTTAATGTACATCAGTGGTTCCCAACCTTTTTACTGAGCCATATCCCTTCAGACATTTGACCTAAAGCCATGTACCCAATACTCCTGCTCACTTAAAAAACAAAAACCTTTTCATCTTCATCAACTTGAAACATTGAACTGGTTGATTAATTTTATAGTAATTCCAGGTCCAAAATGTATACTTTACATGGTAATGTTTTGATCAAGTTTCACATGAGCACTGATAGATAAGTAATTATCTTACATATACAGTGAGGGAAAAAAACAATTGAAACCCCAGCTGATTTTGTAAGGTTGCCACTAACAAAGAAATGACCAGTCTATAATTTCAATGGTAGCTTTATTTGAACACAGAGACAACAATGACAAAAAAAATCCAGAAAAATGCGTTTCAAAGAGTTATAGAATAATTTGCATTTCCATAAAGGAAATAAGTATTTGATCCACTATCAGTCAGCAAGATCTCTAGCTCCCAGGTGGATCTTATACAGGTAACGAGCTGACATTGGCAGCCCTCTCAGCTTGTTACCTGTATAAAAGAGACCTGTCCACAGAAGCAATCAATCAACCCAGATGCCAAACTCTGCACCATGGCCAAGACCAAAGAGCTTTCCAAAGATGTTAGGGACAACATTGTGGACCTACACAAGGCTGGAATGGGCTACAAGACCATCGCCAAGCAGCTGGGTGAAAAGGGACAACAGTTGGTGCAATTATTCGCAAATGGAAGAAACATAAATTAACTGCCAATCTCCCTCAATCTGGAGCTCCATGCAAGATCTCACCTCGTGGAGATTCTATTATAATGAGAACGGTGAGGAATCAGCCCAGAACTACTCGGGAGGAACTTGTCAATGATCTCAAGGCAGCTGGGACCACAGTCACCAACAAAAACAGTTGGTAACACACTACGCCGTGAAGGACTGAAATCCTGCTGTGCCCGCAAAGTCCCCCTGCTCAAGAAAGTCCATCTACAGGACCGTTTGAAGTTTGCCACTGAACTTCTGACTGATTCAGAGGAAGACTGGGTGAAAGTGTTGCGGTCAGATGAGACCAAAATTTAACTCTTTGGCATCACCTCAACTTTCCGTGTTTGGAGGAGGAGGAATGCTGCCTACGACTCCAAAAACACCGTCCCCACCGTCAAATATGGAGGTGGGGTGTTTTTTCTGCCAAGGGGACAGGACAATTGCACCGCATCAAAGGGAGGATGGATGGGGCCATGTACCGTCAAGTGTTGGGTGAGAACCTCCTTCCCTCAGTCAGGGCATTGAAAATGGGTCGTGGTTGGGTATTCCAGCATGACAATGATCCAAAA
>QODF01000233.1:2495566-2546429 GCA_024372805.1 Oostethus manadensis | reverse complement strand
GGGGGGCCACCCCAGACATGGTCAAGCAAAGCATCGGCGCAAGTATATGCTGCTGGTGGAGTCCTTTCAACTGTGAAAGTGCACAACAGGGGCTCGGCAGCCACATGTGGCTCTTTTGATGTTTAAAAAAAACTAAAACTGCAGAAACTGAAAGAATTTAAAATTTTACCAGTAGAAAGTCAAACTATTAAGAGAAAAAAGTCACAATTTTAGGAGAATAAACTATGAGTAAAACATTTTAGTAACAGAGTTCATTTTTTATTTTAAATGTCACAATTTTAAGAAACAAAACAAAACAATACTAAGTTGTAATTTTTGGAATAAAGTTGGGTTTTTGGTAATTTTTGGTAATAAAGTTAAAATAAAGTTCTAATGTTACAATTAAATATATATTTTTTGTTTTATATTGTATAATGTTGTTTTTACTGACATTTTAAAGTAAAACATGACAGGTGTTAAAAATAACATTCAAAATATAAAACCTTATCAGCACTTTCATCCATCCAAATCCGAGACTTCTTATCTTCTAAAATTGTTGGCACACTTTTAGTTGGATTCACTTTTTAAAAAACTAGGATATGGCTCCCACGAAAATGCATTTGAAAAAGTGTGTTGTTTATGGCTCTCTTATCGCAAAAGGTTATCGACCCCTAGTCCATTTAAACTCCTACACTTCGCATAAAACCACGCCCACAATTGTTGCTAAGATGAACGCCACAGATGTCCGCCATCTAACAGTTTAAATACATGAGGCACCATATTTGCAGAAATGGACTGTTAAATTCTGCAATTCTGTGGCAATTTTGTGACGTTAAAAGGTTAAATTGCGTGGAAAATTCTCTAGTCGGCCCTTAAAGGAAAACTGCACTTCCTTTTGGAATTCAGTCCGTCCTCCACAACCATTATGGGAGACAATATGTTTTTTTTTTCCCTGTGTGTTCAGAGGTACGGTAGCCCAATAACTCATGTGATGGGACACACCTATTCTGCCTGAAAAGCCCGCAACGAAAACACCTTCAAAAACCTCCAACAAGGTTTTATGGTTTTATATCTATGCTGTGACCTTGTAGTAGCAAGCATGTTCATGATAACATGTAACATTTTCAGGGCAATACCATATACAACTATAACTAAAGAGATCAAAGAAACTGTGTGTTTTCTACTATTAATAATCTGTTAATCAAAGCAGTAGATAAATTGGAACTTTCCAGTTTTTGGCGACACAATCTGGCATTTTCTTACCGACTGCTCCCTCAGCTTGTCATATAGGCATCCCAAACGCTTGGCAGCATCATCAAGCTTCCTTTTTGTTTGCTGTAAACAACATGCGTTCATAAACACCACATAGAATGCTTCTCTGACGGCGTAACACTTTGGGGTCTTTACCGGGTCCCCTGCTGCAAGCTGGCACCGTTGCACCAGGCTGTCAAAGGTGGATTTGAGCACCATGTGTTCAGGGGGGATCTCCTTCTGCTCTACCTTCTCTGCTGGAAGCTGCTGGAGGAGCTGAGGAAGAAAGCAGGTATGGGGCACGAATGTAAGGTGTAATCCTCTCTGATAATAATGCCTTATCAGAAATCTACCTGCACGCTGGGCTCCTGCGGGGCTCCGGGGGGCACCTGCGCATGGTTGTGTGGTTGCGGGGACTCTACTGGGAAGCCCATGACGGGAGCGGTGATGGGGGCAGGTGGTGTGTAGTTGTCAGGAACCTGCTTTTGCACATGGAAGTGTTACTTAAAAAAAGGTGTGCTTTGAAATGAGAGCAGACTTTCAGCAGATGTCAATGTACCTTCTTCTTTCTGGGCCCCCCTCGTACCGCTGGTGGGTCATTCCAGCCTTCTTGGGATGCTAAAAAAAAAACATGGAATGGGGGCTAAGTATTGCATTGGGTCTTTCTCCCCTCAATCTAATTCACCACAACCAAGCATTCGGCATTATTAAAACGCCTATGTTAGTAACAACCCCTTCAACAAAAGCAACAGCGACCTCTAGCGGATGCTTTAAAATGCCTCAATTCAAGATATATTTTCTGACGCCGTAGTTTATTTTTTGCAGCAGTTAAGAGCAAAAAGCATTAAACATACAAGGGGCCAAAAAATACACAAATCATAAAGGAACAAAAAAATGCAAGGACTGTATTGACTTGCATTACAAGAACTGGAGTATTTTTCTATTATCCCTTATGAAGTCCTAACAGTCACCTTGGTCGTCACACTGAGAATTCAGCCAAGGAAAGAATCCTGAAAGTCAGATTAGGAGGTAATGATGCATACATGAGGAATTATGTCAGCAGATTAGAGAGAAGAACTTATAATTATATAAAAGTAAGCAACATGTTACCAACCTGAAGGAGGAGGAGCCACAGCAGAGCCTGCAAAGGGTTTTGCACCAGGAGCTCCAGGTCCCCCTTGTGGGTAACCGGATCCAAGAGGGGCATAGGGACTGGTTGCCACGGGCCCGTGGTTGTGCAGGCCACCGGGGTACATGGGGACAGGAGCTCCGGGCTGGGAGCTGGATGGCATGGGACCTGATGGCAAAGAGGTAGAAGGCATGAAGCTCGTCGGAGGTACTCCTGGGCTGGGCATGGGGGGCAGCCCCCCCGAAGCCGAGGAGGAGGGCTGTAGCGGAGGTCCTGATAAGTTGGCGGCAGGCATAGAGGGGCCAGGAGGCGTGAAGGTTGAGGGTCCGCCCATGGGCGCAGGCTGGAATGACTGATGAGGCACAAAACCTTAAAAGAGGACACAAATACTTTAAGCACACAAAAACTGCCAAAACTGCTTTTAGAGCTCACTTCCCAAATGCGCAAACCTCCTTATCTGACGCGTTGCCATCGTTTCGTATGAGAATACAACATCGTAACAACACTTAAGGGTCAGAAAAAAGTAAAAGCTTAATAGGTCCCCTTTAACTTCTGGTCACACCTGGGGTTGAAGACGGATGTTGGGGGTATGGGGGCCTCATGGCCGGGCGTGTCCCACTGGTTGGTAGCATGTAAGAAGAGGACGGCAGGCCCGGCTCTGAGCTACTTGGAGGAACTTGAGACGTGAACACCGCTGATGTCGGCATGGGTGGCAGCTGCTGCTGCTGCTGCTGATATTGTGGAGAAGGAAGGGGCTGATACTAATGGCGGAGTATCATAAAGAAAGAAACATGAAAGGCAGAACAAACCTAAATATGTTAGTTTGATCAATTGCACAAGAAATACTGTCCCACTCCAGTCCTTGTTAATGGCAGTACGCAAGTTTACCTTAATTTGTGCATTCTGTGCAGAAGTATGAGCAGCGGTATTGGGCTTGGCTGTGTTTGGAGGCTGCCGTCTGCCTGTAGCCTCTCCCTGAGCGTGGAACAGTCTGTTTCGCAGCATTTTGATTCCCGCCTGGGAAAAAGAAGGCACAAATGTTCAAAGCTAAAGTGGAAATGAGGACAAGAGTCACTTGAAACGTCACTTCGTCTGAGTTTTCAGGAAGGTAGGCCATGGCCGTGGCCAGGCTGCCCTCTGCAGCAAGGATGCCGGCATAGCAGGTCAACTTCTCAGCCAGGATGGGGCTCTGGACGGCCACCTCGCTGTTGCGAACGCGCTCGATGGACTTGCGCAACATCATGACTTTTTCCACCAGGTCCTGAGCAACAGACACAAAACAGAAGTCTTAAAATTGACGACAATAACTATTCATTACGTTAAATGGAAATACAGTTTTCCCTTATTTATCGCGGTAAATAGGTTCCAGATCCGGTCGCAATAAGTGAATTTCCGCAAAGTATGATTCAATTATTGATATTTTATTTATAATATACAACTCCTGTATGCTGAGTTCTTTTTTTTTTTTTTGGCATGTTTGTCACATTTGAAATCAAAGAAATTTAAATATTAGTCAATGACAACATAATTGAACACAATATGCAGTTTTAAATGAATTTTTTTATTAATAAGGGAAACCAATTAATAAGGGAAACCAAACCCTGTGATTGCTCTCCCCGTTTAAAGATAACTGAGATGAATTGAAATCTATCAGTCTGGGAGAGGTTATAAAACTATTTCTAAAGTTTGGGGACTCGGGCAAACCACAGTGAGAGTTACTATCCACAAATGGAGAGAACGTGGAAAAGTGGTGCACCTCTCCGAAGAAAACACACCCAAAACGAGACTGGCAATTGAAAAAAATATGTATGATATAATAAAATGTAACACAAATTTAATATATAACAATAACAAGTAATTAATTAAACAAATACAGCTAACAAACTAATTGTTTGTACTTAAATTAACATGTTAAACATTACTACCAAAATATTTTTGAGAAAGGTCAAATTTACATTTTTTTAAATATTTGTCTTCAACTTCTTAGAAAGTTCTCTTTCTTTTACCTCTAGACCTAGAGGAGAGGAGCAGTCCCTGTGCAAGGCCCAGCACTCCACCATCCTTTCAATGTTTCCAGAGCAGATGTAGCACAGACAGGCCTGCAAACAGTGTTTCTCCGTACCCTCTCTCTCCAAACGGCCTCCCAGTGTATCTATCAACACATGCAAGGTGATACAAAGTCGTAGGCGTGTTGCTGGTCGCTTATAAAAAGGCGCAGCATTTTACCACACAGATGTGCAAATTCTTCTGGGTAAGCGTAGGTGAAGAGGGCGGCGAGAGCCTCCTTCCAGTTGTCCAGCTCGCAGCTTTGCACGATGTCTCTCCAGTTCTGGGTCACCACGGACGATATAAGCTGCAAAAAACTAACAGTCATTGGCAAGCCTTCTGTGGGGAAACAAGCACGTTCAATTCACACCATGGAGATGCTGTTCTTTTGCTTGCTCAGGTACTTCTGCTGAGTCTTCTTGAGCAGCTCCTCTCCGCCACTGATGGACAGCAGGATGGCTTCAGCGTAGCGGGCGTCGCTCAGACACAAATCCACAGCTCCCTCAAAGTTGCCGACCAGCAGTGCTTGGCTTATCAAACCGTCTGTGTCTATCATAAAAGAACATTCCTCATTAAAGACATGCTGGTCATTTGGAGCATGGATTCACAGGGGTTGGATTTTTACCGCATGAAACTGGGATACGGAAGTTTTCCTTTGCATTCTGGGTGAAAAAGTCGGCGGGTGAAACGGAGCCTGACGTCCTGCCATCAGCTACTGCATCTGCTTCTTCAGACCTCTGGAAAAGTAAAAAATAAAACTGAAGAGTAGGTAACTAATTAAAGCACTAAAAAAATCTCAGTATCAGCTGCAGACCTGAGCGGACAGCTTCAACATCTTTTTAGCCAAATCCTCAGCATCCACGGCATGTCCATTGGGTTGGAAATTCTTCCCCAGGCATTTGGAAATCTGCCAATTGGATTTAAAGATGATTATTGATACAATTTTGGATTATTAAAAAAATACATATAGAAAAACATAAATATAATATAGTTTAATGTACATCAGTGGTTCCCAACCTTTTTACTGAGCCATATCCCTTCACATTTGACCTAAAGCCATGTACCCAATACTCCTGCTCACTTAAAAAACAAAAACCTTTTCATCTTCATCAACTTGAAACATTGAACTGGTTGATTAATTTTATAGTAATTCCAGGTCCAAAATGTATACTTTACATGGTAATGTTTTGATCAAGTTTCACATGAGCACTGATAGATAAGTAATTATCTTACATATACAGTGAGGGAAAAAAACAATTGAAACCCCAGCTGATTTTGTAAGGTTGCCACTAACAAAGAAATGACCAGTCTATAATTTCAATGGTAGCTTTATTTGAACACAGAGACAACAATGACAAAAAAAATCCAGAAAAATGCGTTTCAAAGAGTTATAGAATAATTTGCATTTCCATAAAGGAAATAAGTATTTGATCCACTATCAGTCAGCAAGATCTCTAGCTCCCAGGTGGATCTTATACAGGTAACGAGCTGACATTGGCAGCCCTCTCAGCTTGTTACCTGTATAAAAGAGACCTGTCCACAGAAGCAATCAATCAACCCAGATGCCAAACTCTGCACCATGGCCAAGACCAAAGAGCTTTCCAAAGATGTTAGGGACAACATTGTGGACCTACACAAGGCTGGAATGGGCTACAAGACCATCGCCAAGCAGCTGGGTGAAAAGGGACAACAGTTGGTGCAATTATTCGCAAATGGAAGAAACATAAATTAACTGCCAATCTCCCTCAATCTGGAGCTCCATGCAAGATCTCACCTCGTGGAGATTCTATTATAATGAGAACGGTGAGGAATCAGCCCAGAACTACTCGGGAGGAACTTGTCAATGATCTCAAGGCAGCTGGGACCACAGTCACCAACAAAAACAGTTGGTAACACACTACGCCGTGAAGGACTGAAATCCTGCTGTGCCCGCAAAGTCCCCCTGCTCAAGAAAGTCCATCTACAGGACCGTTTGAAGTTTGCCACTGAACTTCTGACTGATTCAGAGGAAGACTGGGTGAAAGTGTTGCGGTCAGATGAGACCAAAATTTAACTCTTTGGCATCACCTCAACTTTCCGTGTTTGGAGGAGGAGGAATGCTGCCTACGACTCCAAAAACACCGTCCCCACCGTCAAATATGGAGGTGGGGTGTTTTTTCTGCCAAGGGGACAGGACAATTGCACCGCATCAAAGGGAGGATGGATGGGGCCATGTACCGTCAAGTGTTGGGTGAGAACCTCCTTCCCTCAGTCAGGGCATTGAAAATGGGTCGTGGTTGGGTATTCCAGCATGACAATGATCCAAAAGATTGGCTCAAGAAGAAGCATATTAAGGTCATGGAGTGGCCTAGTCAGTCTCCAGACCTTAATTCCATAGAAAATCTGTGGAGGGAGCTGAAGGTTGGAGTTGCCAAACAAGAAAACATGAAACATTAATGACTTGGAGAGGATCTGCAAAGAGGAGTGGGCCAAAATCCCCCCCGAGATGTGTGCAAACCTTGTGGCCAACTACAAGAACCGTCTGACCTCTGGGATTGCCAACAAAGGTTTTGCCACCAAGTACCGAAGCACGTTTTTCAAGGGGATCAAATACTTATTTCCTTTATGGAAATGCAAATTAATTTATAACTCTTTTTGAAACGCATTTTTCTGGATTTGTTTTGTCATTGTTGTCTCTCAGTGTTCAAAAAAAGCTACCATTGAAATTATAGACTGATCATTTCTTTGTTCGTGGCAACCTTACAAAACCAGCTGGGGTTCAAATAGTTTTTTCCCTCACTGTATTTTAATTGTGTTTTATTATAGACTTTTATTCCAGTCTGATGTCTGCATCCTTCTATTTGAATGGCTTGAATTTGAGTTTCTTTTTGTCCGCACACGACAGCTATAGTTTAATAAGTCTGCATATTAATTTAATACCAAGTGAAAAGTTAAACAATCATGATAAAACAGTATCCAAAGTACAGAAATACAATCATTGATAACAATAAATAATGTGATAAATTTTCATCGCTGCGCCGTGCAGGGATTTGAGCACCATTATAAATCAATCCCATCCATTTTCTTCCGCTTATCCAAGGTCGGGTTGCAGGGGCAGCAGCTGTTCCAAAACCATTAACTGTTTGCACCAGGTTCAGAAAAACTAGAAAGGTTGGAAAGTTTTCAATTGTCAACAAAAAAGAAGTACATTCTAAAGCCGCTGCTAAGTTTTTTCTCATGGAGGAAAATCGATGGAGCAATCGATGTAGTGCGTAACTAATGCATCGTTGCAGGAACATTTTGTCCATCCATCCATCTTCTCCCGCGTGTCCGAGGTCAGATCGCAGTGGCAGCAGCATAACCAGGGAAGCCCAAACTTCCCTCTCCCAGGCCACTTCGTCCAGCTCTTCCCGGCGGATGCCGAGGCGTTCCCAGGCCAGCTGACAGACATAAGTCTCTCCAGCGTGTCCTGGGTCTTCCCCGAGGCCTCCTACCGGTTGGACGTCCCCTGAACACCTCCCAAGGGAGGCGTCCGGGGGACATCCTAACCAAATGCGCAAGCCACCTCATCTGGCTCCTCTCAATGCGGAGGAGCAGCGGTTCTACTCCGAGTCTCTCCCGGATGACAGTGCTTCTCAACCTCATCGCACAAAATAATCATCAAACTTGATTATTTGTTCATATAACGCACACACACCAATTAACAACTTCAAGCTTTGTCTCCTTCCTGCTCCGTTCGTGCACGGTGAAGAGGTCACGTGCACTCGTAATTGTGAGCGCCAATTGGTGCTAATTGTTTTTCATTTATTTTTTCATGTAACCCCTTTGACAACTGCTGTAACCCCACTTTGGGAACCTAGGATCTACAATGACTTCTAATAGATGCCTGGTATTCTCTGATGTTGTGTAAGTTAAAGGCCATTATATGAGACAACAGATTACCTTTTTTTCCAGTTCATCTTTGTTGAAACCCAAGAGTCTCAGAAATTTAATGCGAGCTTCATCTTCAAAATTGACCTACGGTATAAGAAAAGCAGTAAATTAGCTTGTGTTTCATGTTGTGTGCCCACATCTTGGGGACCGCGCACCTACCAAGAGGAACTTCCATATGTCTTGCTCGGCCTCTGACTTGGCACTGTGGATCTTGGCTTGGCAGTAGTTGTTGAAGGAGCCCGACTGTAGGGCCACCTGGAGCTCCCTGGAGCGCTGCAGGAACTCCGTCTCCGTTGTGACCTGGCTGACAAACACCTGCCTGGGGGACGGCTGGGGGCTCTGCACTGGGTGCGGCTTGGGGTTCTCAAATGTAATCAGCTTACCCCCAAACTGGGGCAAAAACAAGTATTGCATCAACCGTTCCTTTGCATTGAATAAATAATATGAACAACTTTTTTTAAATAGTTTTCTGCTTACAGCAAAGGAGGCCCCTACTGGCCTGCGCACCCACTTAGGGGGCTTCTTCAGAGGGGGGACGATGGTGTCCTGTGCTGAAGGCTGAGGAACCTGCAATGGAGGAAGCACCTGCCCTGTACCAAAGGGATCCATTGAATCAAACGATGAAGATATCTGTTAAATAAAGCGTTCAAGAGTTAATACGCAACCCCTGGTGGATAAAACATGTTGACTCCGCTTGCAACCTTATCTGCAGTGCTTTGCTGCTGGGCCTTCAAGCTCCCTCCCATCACAGAGTAAACTGTGATTCTGCCGTCGAATGATGCTGCCGAGAGCAGAGAGGGGTTCCTGGGACACCACTGGACGTCGAAACACCACTGGTTGGTTGTGGGAAGCTCGTATATTACCTGAAGGAAAACATGCGTGTCTTTACACTACGTGAGATCTCGACGGCCTTGGGATCGGCTGACTGGCGTTGACAAAAGTGGTAGTCACACTAACTCGAATGAAAACCAATGCTAACTATTGCAGATTGTTGTGATGTCCTTTCTCCACTTGTGCACATTTTTATTTTGATTGACATACTGCAGTGTACTGTTGTCGACATAAGTGGTGCTGACTAGCACTTTGGAAACGTTTTTCTGTTTTTTGTGTGTTCTAAAAATATATAAACAGTTAAAAAAGAGGCACGACACACCTACTAAAGTCTTCTGATAAAGCCTAACGCAAAATGCATATTAACCAAGCTACTGCAACATTCTTATTATTGTTATACCAAAGAACTACCTTCTTGATGTAATGACACCTTGCCATCTCACACCGGCTAGCCATTGCTGGCTAGCAACTTTATTTATCAATATTTAGGTTCTACCCTCCGTTCCAAGTCATTTTTAAGAAAAACAAAGTCGCTGGGGATCGGTAAAGTCTCCAGATCAGATCAAAACAATGGAATGAAAAACTTGCAGAATGCTCGAGTGGATGCTAATACTTTAGGATCGCTGAGTTGCTCATTTTACTGTCAATCAAAAATATATTCCGCCTCAGACAGATCATCATCATGCAGAAGCCGACAGTCTAGGCCAGCCCACTGTCCCACAGACCAGCATTTATCTTATGACCGTCCAGTGTCGCACAGTGGAACAACCCACTCTACACTTCCTGTACTTCCATTGCGGTCTTGGAGCAAGTGCCACTTGTGTCACATGTTAACATGACTGTGCCTGTTACTACATGGTCACAGCAGGTATATCAAACATTTTTAACTGCCTCTTTTTAGTTGTTTTTACAACTTTAGAACACACAGACAAGAGAAAGACGTGTGTTCATGTCTCACATAAGGATTGTGGATGATGGGGGTAAAAAAAGTGCAGTTTTTCCTCTGAGCAGGTTTCACTGTATAAAGTGACAATTGATTAAGTTAATATACCTCTCCAGTGTTTGGATTCCAGCACAGGATGCGGTTGTCCTTAGCACTAGTGAGTAGGAGCTCAGAGTCAGACTGGCTCCAGGAGATGGACAGAATCCCCCTTAAGGATAGACAACAGTGAGTCTCAACAGTGATTTTTTTTTTGTCCCACAACTTGCGTATAAAGCCTCACCGAGTGTGATTCTCAAGCACTTTGAGAGGTGACGTGGCAAAACGCAGGTCCCACATCTGGATGACGGGGAGGCGGTCGTCCTCCGAGGCCAGCACCAACTGAGTGGCCACATCGGGGTGCCAGAGCATCCCGGAGCAGTGCATCTGGACACACAAGACAGATTTCACCTGTTATAATCCTGCATAACTTCAAATGTATCTCTCATGTAGTCCACAATGTATCGCAGAGTGGCACTGGGCAAAGCACATTTTTGTGTTTTACCTCCACTTTTTGCTGTCATAGTCCACGTGCATTGGGACCAATTGTGGCACTAGACCACCAGATCCAGCGGGGGTGAACAAGCCTGCTGCCATTTACTGACTTTTTTTTTTATACCTTAAATCATGTGTTTCTACTTACAAAATAACTTTTGTAGATGCGACATGTAGATGTCCCCACAGTGGTACGCAAATTTGTGTGACAATGAGTAATTTAGTGGTAAACAGGTGTGAAGTTTGTATTATACATTGGTCATGGCCATGTTCTAATCTTGTACACTTGAGAATTACTACCAATTTAAATACTGTGGCCCTCACAAGTTAGTGAGGAAGTGGTGGGTCTTTATTTGACAGGAGCCAATCATGAGCTACAGGGTCTTCACAGTAAGATCATAGGCCCATATTAACCCAATAAAGTGGCTTGTTGTGGCAATATTGCATCCTGCAATTTCACTTAAATAATTGATGACATATTTGTTGCGGCGCCTGTTCGATTCGCCATTTTACTGGCTGGTTAACTCACCATTAATAACAGTGTGGCAGGTTAGCGCTTCAAAATGGTGGCTACTACTTAACGCACTGTTAGTGAATTATTTGGCTGCGTAAGTAAATATGTACCAACAGGATCTCATCATTGGCTGGACAGTGTTCATCAGTGTGTTATACGTTGGGAGGATGCCGGTCAGACCCAAACACATTGTAAGGGTCTGCTAGAAATGTCTGGCAGAGTCCCCTGTCAGAAGAGGTTTCAAATCCCACCTCGGGAAGAGCTACGACTGTGTTCACAGGGAGGCGGCGGACATTGAGTCCAAGCGGGCCATGTTCCATGCCTCAATTGTCGACACGGCTGATCAAAGCTGTGGCCGTAAGATTTCCTGTCATGGGGGTAATCCCCGAAACCACTGGTGGAAACCAGTGGTAAGGGATACCATCAAGCTGAAGGGCCTTTTTGGCCTATGACTCCGGGGACGGCTGACAGGTATCAGCAGGCCAAACAGTCTGCGATCTGGCGGTTGCTGAGGCATAAACTCATGGACCGGTGGGTGGAAAGAATACTTTGAAGACCTCCTAGATCAGCTAAGAAATGGAGGCTCAACATTTTAGACTCTCAGTTTAAGTTCTCTCTGCAACTTTGCCATTAAATTAAATGAAAACAATTTTGCAATGTTCTCAGTTCATGTTCTACTAGTTGTTGATAAACGTTAAATAAGTTAGTAAACACATTTTCAAACAATAAAAATATTGATATTTGTTGTTTTGAAATATTTGCAGATTGCAACACTCCCAAGCAGTCCACCACCACAACTTCAAAAGGAGGTAATCGGTTTAAAAAATGGCGGAGTTAGGAGCAGAAAAAAAAGGGACAGAATAAGAATGTAAGAAGCACTTGATTAGAATTGTATAAAACCTTCGCACAATTAACTGCATAAAGTTTGGGGACACAAACCCTGTTGCTGTGGTCGCTGATCTTGATGATGGGCTCGTTCTTCCTTAAGTCCCACACCACGGTTTTGCCACTTGGGTTGGCCGAGGCCAGGATGTGCTGCACCTGCCGATTCCAGGACACCACGCTGATGTCCTCTGCGGGCTGGAAAGTGACAAATGAGGTGGTCACTCGAAATTCTAAACAAATTTCCCCAATAACATTTTCACCTGTGCTTTTGCTCCTGGGGTCATAGGACTGCTAAAGTTGTTCAGATCCCAAATATAAATCTCTGAATCATTCGCTCCGGATGCAAGTAGATTGCTCTGAGGGCAAAAATGAGTGGCGGTTTACTCACGCAAAATCAAGCCAAGTCAGAAATGATTTTCGTGTACATACATACCTGGAAAGGGTTGAAATCCAGTGCTCGCACGGGTCCTGTGTGTTTGTTGCACTCTCCCACCACGGCATCTGCTTCGGGGCTCAGAATGGACTGAGGGTCGTAAACGGTTAACGTGCCGTTTTCGCTGCCGCCTACCAGCCTGCCTCCTGCACCGTCTGCTCCCATTCCGAAATTGACCCACACAAGACTGTGCAACCTATGGAGAGATTGTTAACTGCCAGGGTTTCTAATCAGCACCTAGTCAAAAAAACATTAGTATTGACGGTTGTGGCTGTAGACAACCTCCTGATGCACAGGATGGATAGATGTATTTGAAGTGTCATTAGTGGGCAGTATCCTGCGGTCTTAGGTTGTTGTCAAAGTTTTAGGTTACTATCATTCTTAACGCGCATGCAAGCATAAAAGGGAGTTAAACCTAAACATGTAAGGTTGCTTTATGGGGTCTATGGTCATCATCACACTCTGCCTGTTTGCCATCACCGGGATCCTTTCATGGTGGCATGCACAGTCTAGCCACCACTGTCTTTAGTGGTTGAAAAGCAAAGCAATTAAGAAATAGACGAACCAACAGCAGACAAACAAAGCGTTCGCAGCACAATGTTTACCTGTTGGGGGTGCACAGTGAGCCTTTTAACTTCATGTCCAAGGAAGGGTCAGCAAAATCCATCTCAAATACCTCAAGGGCGGCTGTGGTGTTGAAGGAGGCATCAAGCTGCTGTGCTGATGTGCCTGTAGATAAAGAGGCACAGCAGCCAACGTGTCAGAGTAAACAATCACAAGGACATAGTGATGTGTCGGTCACGAACGAATCAGCTCTTAGAGCCGGCTCTTTGAAATGAATGACTAGAGCCAGCCGGGGTCATTGGGAGCCAAAAGCGAGCCGGTTGTCGAGCTGAACACACAGAACAAAGAGGAGGAGTTTTTGAATGCCAATCTTCACAGAGGACACAACTGTTAACTGGATGTTGCTTTTTTGCTGTGCACGTTTTCAATTATGATTTGCTGTTTGATTGTAACTAGAAAATTTGCAACGTCGCAATATTTTTTGTAGCTGTTAATTGAGAATTTAAATCAAACAAATGTAAATAATAACCATTTCATACCACCTATTTGTTTACATTATTAATGATTTTTACACAATACACATCATTTGGTAATACATTAAGACAACAAAAACAATCAGAGGAGCCAAATGGGGAGCTGAAAGAACCGGCTCTTTTTGGTGAACGGAGCCAAAAGAACCATTCCATCACCACAAAGACAATTGTGCAGGCTGCCGTGTTGGGAGTTGTTGTACCTAACGCCAGGCAGATGGGATGGTGCCCGGCCGGACTCCACGCCTGCTGGGCAGTCCTCTGGATCTCCTTCAGCCTCATCTTTCCTCTGCGGGAGTGCACCTTTCAACGCTAGACAGATAAATGGACGAAAGAAAAATAAGACGTCGTTGGCCTCGATGTGATGAAACGAGCTCACACCCACTCTTGACAGCCAACAAGCTAATCATATAAAATGCTGACAAACAAGGGAGTGGTATTCGTGGATACGAAGCAATATCCCCCCGCGTCGTGCAAGTGCGACCGTTTCTGCCACTGCCCCGAAAAAGCCCCGGATGAGTTATCATAGGTAACGTTTAAGTAGTGTCCCAACTAGTTAGCATTAGCTCCTCACACCCTCGTTAGGTGTTGCCAGTAGCGTCCGTTCGCCGCCACTACCTTCAGTTAGCGCGCTACTATTGGCACACAGAGGTGACGGCTTTTTAACATATCGCGAAGAGCAGCGAATACAATCGCAAAGAGCGAGCAGAATTCCAAGCTAAAGCTGAGCCGACTTTGCGGTTACCGTCAAGCTAGCAGCCAACACCTTGTTGTTGCCGTTTCGCAATCGCAGTAAGGACTAGTCCGTCCCCGAATGCTTACTTACAGCAGCAAGTGCGTCAACGATTCGTTTGTGTGCCACTTACACCAACGCGAATCCCGCCCGGACGGCCCGCACCGCAGCTGACTTGGTGCTAGCTCCTTAGCTGCTGCCAAGCTAACAGTTTAGCCGCACGAGTCCAAGACCAGGGTTGCTATGTAGACCCTCGGCTACGGTGGCTGATTTACACCAAATTTAGTCAACGCGCTAGTAAAATTTGTTTTGAAACCCTTAAAATTTGTTTTCAAATTTAAACTTGCTTATACACTATGACTATTTCGTAGACTCACACTGAACTACAACAAAATGATTAATAATTAAGTAATGACATGCACACATGACTGTTAGCATTTTATTCTTGACAGAAATATGCATATGTACACATAGATAAGGATTTTGGCATTTATATTTCATAATGCTTGACTTCTTCTGGCTGTTTCTCAGGATCCCCGCCATTCTCCAAGTACAGGTTGTTGTAGGGATATTGCTTTGGTGCCTGCAACGTTGGAGAAAAAGCATAGCATTCATATGCACGTAAAAACAGACACTAAAATAATATACTGTAAATTCTATGTCTATATTTACAACTAGGTATGTATTTATATCATTTAATGAGGAAAACACCATTCATGTAAAATGTATTAAACAGAGGATCCTTACTGAAAAAGGGGAAAAAAACACAAAAAAAGTCAAGAATCAAGACGTATGTTTTTGCCTATTTCTGTAATACTATAATACTACAATCATATTATTGTGATAAGTTTTCGTCTTGTAAAATTGTGCAACATTTTTCCAATTAGTTACTTTATTCTCTTTTCTTTCTTTTTTTTACTCATAAACTGTACCACTTTATGCTCAGACATTTTTACCTTTTTCCTCATGAACCCAACATTCTATTTTTTGTAAAATTACAACTTTGTTTTTGTGCATATTTTCTTTCCAGTGTAGCTCTGGTCCTCCCTCCTATCATAATTTAAATAAAAGTTGAAATGCTGCTTTTCTTACAACAGGTTGGTAACTCGGGAATTTCTGCCCAAGGTAGAACATGAACAACATGAAGCCAATGAAACCAAACAGCTGCTTGCACATGGTGGACCAGGACGCCGGCGTGGGAGAAGTATCCACACGGTTCCTAATGAAGGTGTCGAAATTCCAGTGTATCTAAATGAGAAAAGGAAGGCGTCAATGAAAAAAGAAGGATTGACTTCTAAACACAGCTTCCGTGCGTCACAACAAAATGCGGAACGATAAAACCGCGATTTTTACCGGCTCTCCCCAGTTCCTCCTCAGGTCAGGGTGGTCCCATTGATACCAGGGGTCTCTCTCGTGCTGGGATCGGTCTGGAAGTTTTGGATAGTCACCATACCTGCAGAAACATAAACATTGTATATCTTGCTTAGGTTTATGATGGAAGGCATTCATAACCATGATTTTGGGTGAAGTGACGTCACCAATATTAACTCAATAACTCAGATCAAAGCCTTATACTCATAGGTGCAAATTTCAGACTTGTGGTCAATATATTTCTATCCAGTAGGGGGGCAAACTTAAAACACAGGGAAGACGGAGGACCGTGAATTGTGGGTTGAGAGAAAATGGCGAAGTGAATGCCAAAATCGAGTGGTGAAAAACAATACAAGCAGCTTGCACAGAGTTTGTCTGGCGGTGGATCTGCTTTAAGAAGTGTTGCGATCATGAGGGATCAGGGTGATGGGGAGCAGAAAGCGGGTGACAATAACAACCGTCGTAACAACGTGGCGTTTAGCATTGTTGAGACGTTCGGTGCCACATCGGAGCCAGCCGACGTGATCAAGCAGACATGGTGGGGAAGATGCTGGTTGGCATGAAGGTGACTGGCACTGTGCACAGAGGGGTCAAAGAAGTGAGACCAAAATGTGGTGCAGGTTCTGCCATGTCCCCCTGCACACAGGAGAATGCTGAACAATCTACCACACTAAAAAGAAGTACTCTACGCACACTCTGTAAATAGTTGACATGCACTAAACTGTAGTTTACACACGCAAACATCTGTAAATAGATATTTTAAATATGTTTGCAGTGTTCTAAATCTGTGAATAAATGTTACTTTGTCATCAAAAGCCTTTTTTCCATGTTCTTTTTGTTGTTGCTTAGAAATAAACAACTGGTCAGATGTTTGAGGTGTCAACTAAAACAAAAAAATATGGAAATCAGCCACCGTTCTGCTCGAATTTGCTTCTCTGCGGAAAAAGCTCGCTTTCTCTGTTTTTTGGTCAAAATCAGGTGTTTTCGCTGAAAACTACCCTATGTTCTATCACCGATTTCTAGCAGGCTAGAAACAACCTTTTTTTTCCTGATGAAAGAAGAACGTCTTACGTTTCTTTGGATGTGTTTTAAATGTTTATGTAGTCCTAAAGCTCAATATTCTGTGGGTCTTGGAAGTTTGGCAATAAACTCGGGCATGTAAGCATGGAGCTCTGGGCTCTGAAAATTGCTGGAAAACAAGAGAAAAACAAGCGCACCTAATGCTACTGTGCATAACATAACTCGTCCAAACAAACCGTACCCCTCTCCATTGTCAGGATAAGGCTTATAGTCCTCAACCGTCATGTTGTACTTCTTTGCTGCAGCCGCCATCTCCTCTGGAGTTTTCGGGTACGGGCCAGGTAGGTCAGCCTTTGCAGCACCGGAGGCTAAAGCAATACAAACGAACACACGTGCAATGATTCGATCCTTGCTTCAACGTTGTCTGCAGTCATCAGATTGTAGCTTCCCAGCTATGCCGCTTATCCTCACTAGGGTACGCTGGAGCCTATCCCAGCTGACTTCGGTAGGGGTACGCCCTGGGCTGGTCGCCAGCCAATGGCAGGGCACACATAAACAAACAATTATTCACACTCACATTCACACCTACGGACAATTTAGAGTCGCCAATGGCACAAGCTAAAGTTAGCATGTCAAGGTTACGTACGTGTAGCTCTTCAGGTTTACCATAAAACTCATATGTGAGTACAATAATAATAACAAATATGTATGGTAAAACGTGACACGACAACAGACCTGCCCTGGATCCGGACAGAAGAGCTGAAATGCCAGACCCTCGTCCTTTTGAAAGGGCTTGGGCCCACAGTCTGAAACTAAGGGCTGCCATGTTGTTTACTGACGGCTGTGACGGAGGGGAAGTGCGCATGCGTAAAAGGTACGGGTCTGCATGAGGGCCATAACTCAATGACTAACGCTTTAGTATGGTAATACTGTATTTTATATAATATGGGGTGCCACATCGTGCCACATACATACATACATATATATACATATATATACATATATATATATATATATATATATATATATGGTGGTGCAAGCATCATAATATGGCTTGTTTCTCAGGGGTTTTGTTGAATACCCTCCACGTTCACCAGACCTCACACCACTAGACCTCTTTTTATGGGGATACCTAAGAGACAAAGTCTGTGCAATAAGACCTGCAACAGTCACTGAATGGAGAGCAACCACTGAACGTGAATGCACGCAAATACCAAGAGAATTGAGAATTTATTGTTCATTTATTGTTCATTGTTCAATTGAGACTTTATTGGGGTTTTTTTTTTTACGCCTGAGAACAGGCGGTAAGAAAACAATAAAATGATGTTTGTAAATTATTTTACATGTTGAAAACACGTAGTTTACAATTGTTTAAAGTGTGTTTACATTTTTTGGGACACCTTGTATATATATATATATCTATATATATACAAGCGTGGAGGGTATTCAACGAAACCCCTGCTGCCCAACACCATAGTAGGAGATACAAGCCATATCATGATGCTTGCACCGCCATGCTTCACTGTCTTCACTATGTACTGTGGCTAGAATTCAGTGTTTGGGGGTCGTCTCACAAACTGTCTGTGGCCCTTGGGCCCAAAAAGAAAAATTTTACTCTCATCGGTCCATAACATTTTTCACAAAATCTATCACTGTTGTAATACTACACCTTTCACCTAATTGGCCAACTGCACAGCCTTAAGAGTGTACATATCATGAATGTTGGGTCTTGTTTGTTTTCTGAGAATCTACTGCATGTACTGGTAACTTGTTTGCCATGTAGCAATAAAAATATGCTAATAACAGTGATTCATCTGTTTAGTCACATTGGACTGCAATTATTTTAAACATTACTATATATATATATACATATATAAAAATATATGAATATCTAAGAATTAAAAAAAAATTGCATAATCCTTACCAGGGTCACGGGGGTATCCTGGAGCCTAACCTAGCTGACCTGGGCTGGAGGCGGGATATACCGTGCCATTCTACAGACAAACAACCTTCCACACTCACATTTATGCATGTAGATAATTTCATTTTTTCCCGTTAACCTAACGTGCATATTTGTGGAGAAAACCAATGCACGGGGAGAACATGCAAACTCCACACAGAGATTCAAACCCATCTTCCAGATCTCCTGGCTGTGTGGCCAACATGCTAACCACTCGACAACTGTGAAAAATTATTTTAATAATACAATTTTGAAACAGTTTTAAAGTAAAACAATATATAACTATATTCAAATCAAATAAAAAACATAAAATACAGCGTCTGTTTATGAGCCACATAAAATGACATTAAATGATGTTGATGCAGTACATCTGTTTCAATATGTAAATATTTATAATTGTACTAATAATTAAATCGTATATAACGCTTCCTCGTTTTTACATAATGCATTTTCTCTATTTCTTAAGGCGAATTAAAAACAACATGCGTTATTTTTTGATTCATTCATATTTATTTTAGATAGAGACACCAACGTATCTTGCAGTGGCTGAAGGGAAGCTTTTCTTCAGAGTGAATGCACTAAAGCTCCGAGTCCTGTTCCTCTTCCCATCAGATCCAGCTCAGGGGCACACGTGCGTTGGCTGAGGGACCCTCACACTGCCACTGCTATGAACCCGATGAAAGTCCATCTAGAGAAGCTGCGCAATGTCCTTCTCCACCTTGTCGACGGGGCAGTGAAGTTCATACCTGCAGCAAAGTGGAACCACTGGAGAACCGAGAGGACTCATTTGAGAAGGTGCGCAGCTTTACCTGCGGATGGGCTCGCCGTCCTTGCTGATTAGAAACTTTTCAAAATTCCACCTGATGTCGTTGACTGCGACGGGTGACCAGTAGAATTTCTTTATGTCTCCAATGACAGGGTTGACGAAAGGTAAAGACTCCTGTAAAAAAATGAAATATTAATACAGTTGAAAATGACAGAGCAGCAAAGCTGTGCAGTACCTTCAGGTAGGTGAAGAGTGGCTCTTCGTTTACTCCATTGACCTCTACTTTAGTGAAGATGGGAAAATTTGGCACAAATCCCCTTCCAGGTCGCACGTACTTGAGGATGTTTAAGGTTTCATGATTTACCTCTAAAAAAAACATTTATTGAAAAAAAAAAAGCAGAATTGCATTTGCAGTTCCGATAGGTAGAATGAGTGTACTTCGGAGTACTTACCAGGGGATTGAAGGCCAAACTGGTTGCAGGGGAAGCCCAGCACAGTGAAATTGAGGTCCCCAAACATTTCCATGAGTGCATTCAGTCGATGGTACTAAGAGGACGTATGAACACAAGAACATGCTGGTAATAGGAGTTCCCCGAAAACAACCCTGTGGCTTATCACCTCCTCTATGGTCGACCCTCAGAAGGTGGCGACGTTCACGATGAGAAGCACCTTCCCCTGGAAGTCACTGAGCGGAACCGTCACTCCGTCCAGCGTGTCAGCGGAGAAGTCATAGATTGATTTATAGGCCATGTTGGGATTGGAGCTGGTATAAGGGGATAGCGCTCAAGAGAGAGTGAGCTGTTCACTCAGCTACCCTCGCTGACATAACGTTGGTCAGCAATTGTTCAGCATGGTTGGCTTCATTGTTGTTGCGGCTGGAGGTGAGCTAGCACGACGGTTATTTGTTCAGGAGGGCGGTGACATCCACTCAGAGTGCAAACAAAATCAAAATAAATGCACAGTCTTGGTGTTTTTTCCATTTCGAAGGTTACTGTGAACCCTGGAAAGAGCTCCCCTCTTTTGGAGGTCTGGTTTGATGCTTTCATTCGGCGCAGTTCGCTTTGTCTCGTTTACTAAGTTTCTTGCAACATACTTAAAAAAATAAAAAATAAATGTACACTTGTCAACTGGCAGCCAGCGTGCCAGATTTGGTGTAGTATACAGTGTTGGGTTTACAGTACACCCTACGGTATATAGAGGATCTTGGTTTAATTTGATTTGAACATGCTTACAAATTACATCACATAATACGAGGCTTGTATTCTGCAATCATCAACTGCTTGTGCTGTTCCTTACTCAATCTGTTCCATCATTTCATTCCAAATACAAAACTACTAAATGTTTTTATTGTTGTTCTTGCATATAAGTGTCTTAGGTTTAATTTTCCCTCCGTAACCCAAGTACTCGCCGTATAGATAAACACTCCGGTACAGTGGGTGGCGGTAGGCATCTAAACGTTGGTTGTAACCCTCCCTACACAAAAAAGAAGAAGAAGAAGAAGAAGACGCGGCAGCAGCAGCGGGGGCTAGCAGACGTAAACAGGACAGCATCCTTGGCATCCATTTCCGTAGTACAATATTAGCGCGATTAGTTTGTGTGTGCGCGTGTGCTAGCCCCGCCCACGTTTCTGCGCCATGGCGTACTACACTGTATTGCATTCAATTGCGGTGTAGCATGCAGTCTCACTCCATTCTAGTGTCATGGATCAATACTGTACAGTACTGCACTTTGAAGAACGGCATTTGAGAAATGACTCCGCCTAAAATGGAGGAAGAGGAGAAAACACCAACGTGAGCGCTCGAACTTGTCACTTTTAAAAGAGTTTTGCCGCGACAGCCTAAACACACAAGCTTATATTTGTGCGCATTGTATGCCGCTACTTGCGTCGGAGGCTAGCTAGCTAGCTAGCAAGCGTAACATCGCATACACGTAATGTAGCGACTGCACGTTTGAGTTCAAAGTTCAGCGTTTGCAGCGTTGCTCCTTTTTTTACTCCTCCAGCAGGTGGCGCCTTTTGGATCTGCCCTGGGAGGATGTCCTGGTCGCACGTGTTTTATCCTGTTTACCTTTCCGGCAGCTTGTCAACTTGCAAAGAGTGAGTAAGCAGTTCCACAGACTCATCCGACTCTGGTTCGCCACATGCAGGAGTTTTGCACCAGTAAGTATGTTTCACTTCAGGACTACACTCGCTGGGGTGCCCCACAGTAAAGTCAGAGGCGGTGCAAGTGCTATGGGGCAAAGTTCCCCAAGCGCTGGGCCGCAAAACACGCTCAGACGCAACAGAACTGGAATTAAATGTATTTGTGAACTGAAAAAATGTGTTCCTTTGAGTCAAAAGTTACTCTGACGGCACCTCCGGGTCGGGGAAGGCCAGTGGTACACGAAAAGACAAACTTATTATTATTCATTCATTCATTTTCTATGCCGCTTATCCTCGTTAGGGTCACGGGTACGCTGGAGCCTACCCCGGCCGACTAATTATATTCATTATTTTATACCTGATTGCCTGCACAGTCCAGTATCGAGGTGTTTATTTCACAGACTGCTTGAATTTCTGGCTAAAAAGTTACTGAATCAATTTGAAGTTACTCAATTGTTTCCTAATGTATCGTTCTTTAAAAGAAGCGACAACTTTTGACAAAAGTTTATTACTTTGTTAATTGATAGCACAGCCCCCCCGACCGTTCGCCGCACCACTGTTTGAGAAGCACCAAGTTTGTCTTTTCGTGTACCACTGGCCTGCTCCCACCTCGAGGTGCCGTCAGAGTAACTACTAAATAAAAGAAACAAATTATTTCGGTTTAAAAATACATTTAATTTAAGACAAAAAACAGGGAAATAAATAATAAAATGACCACATTTGTATATTTTTGTATGTTTGATTCTATTTGTATTTCCTTTTAATTTTGGAGCTCCTGCGATTCAACCAACAAACCTCTGAGTTAGAAAATAAACGTCCATCCAATACAAGATAAAACTGGCAAAAATGAGCGTGCAAAATACTCCAGCGACGGGTATATTGTGTTATTCCTAGCTGCTGTTTTGTGTGTGTTATGGATATAACCATTTGTTTGGAAAAAGATTCGATTGGAGAACGATGTCGGTTCTTTTAAAGAACGATACATTCGGAAACAATTCAGTATAAAATAATTATGGATGTAGCCAACAATTCATGACAAATGCATTTGCAGTTTATTTGAAGAAAGTCCAACCAACACTTCAAGTTGGATTAGCCATGAATGAATTACCAGGTTGGATGACTAATTCTATTCATTCATTCATTCATTCATTTTCTATACCGCTTATCCTCATTAGGGTCACGGGGATGCTGGAGCCTATCCCAGCAGACTTTGGGCGAGAGGCGGGGTACACCCTGGACTGGTCGCCAGTCAATCGCAGGGCGACTAATTCTATCTGATGATAAAACATGACTAACTTTAATTTGATACCTCATTCATTTCTCCCAGCCCAAGTGGTATTATTTTGCAGCACCACCAGATTTGAATGAAATTTCATCTGCAGATAGATATGAAAGTGAATGAATATCCTGCATACTCTAACATCTGCACAGACGCTATTAAAGCCACGAGGAGGTGTTTCATCAACAAGCTTTTCATAACGGCACACAAGCACTCACGCCAGCACAACAGTGGCTCCCTCAACTGACTCTTAAAACAACACGCCCCCCATTCAACTCGAACACAAACATGCACATCAGCATAACTATATTGTGGCGCTACATGCCTTTTTTGATCTTGTCCTGACGCTCCCATCCCTGAGTTTGAAAGGCTTCAAGTTGGACTTAACTTTGGATGTAGTCCAACACTCGGTATAAATCCCATACCAAATTGAAGAGGAAGAAGTCATCTAGCTAACAAACATGTATGCCAATCGAAAAACACTGCATATCCTATGAAAAGTTGCATTTTTAACATCCACGCTGACTCTACCCTACCAGAGCGCGCACGCTCAGAGTCACATGACGTCAGCCGTGCGCTCCAGTCAGCATGCATGACTAATGGACTTGCACCACATCAAACTGTTGCAAGGGTAACGTTTATCGTCTTTATCGTTAAAATAGCTAAAAAACCACACATTTATATAAAACCTGCCGTGCTTAAATCCAATGCTTTATTTCCTTGTACCCTTGTATGCTTCACAGCTCTCTGTTGGATTTTCCTGGTTTCAGTTTGGAGTTCAGTCTGTACGGTGGGGGTGGGGGTGTTGTGTGTGAAAACATTTCTGTCCCCTAGGGGGTGATGACAGAAAATCATTGCGAAGTACATGAACAAATTTTCTCACTGTGCCTACTGAAATTATTACAGAAGCTACCTAAAATAAGGTTTTGGGGCTTCCGGGCAGGACAAAGTGCCAAATCCTGTATGTGTTCTCGGTGGGGAGAAGTTGGTTGTGCTGTCATTTTAAATTGAACTTTCCACAATGGCACTGAAGATGATGTTACTTGACAAATACTTCTTTCAGCACTGAAAGATTGAATGTGAAAAGATGCTACCCATGTTATACAATGCTATTATCTTCTCCTTGTTAAAAGAACAACCTTCAGGTCTGCATCAATGGTGAGTCAGTTTTCAATATGTGGGTTTTAATTGAATATTACATCTTTACATGACTATATTATTAGATTACTACAAGGTCTTAAGAGCACCGTGGGCCGGAAAATTTGAAAGCTCTTGGTAAAACTTGTAATGAATGTTGCACTTTGCACAGGTTCAACCGTCCATTCCCAAGGAGGCCTTCAGCTCCTTGTTGAAGGACAACAAAGTTCTACAAAAGCTCTTCCTTCAGAGCTGCTCCGACTGGCTGACAGACGATGAGCTGCTCCCGGTCCTTAGCCAGAACCAGCGTCTCCTCAGCGTAGACATGACTGGGTGTGTCCATCTGACACGCCACTCTCTGGTGGCTTTGTCTTTGACCTGCTGCCTACACCTGCACCATCTCACCCTGGCGCAGTGCAGCTTTGTGGACGGCCTGTCCCTGCGCAGCCTGGCAGACCACTGCGGGGCGCTGCGCTCCATCTACCTCACCGGATGCTGCCAGCTGAAGGATGACTCCATCTGCTACCTGGCTAAGAAGTGTACAAAGTTAACCTTTCTTTCTTTGGCTGTCAATGAAAATATCACAGATGAGTCTGTGGAGGAGGTGGCCAAGAACTGCAGGAGCTTGGAGCATCTGGACTTGAATTGTTGCCTGCGTGTCAGGAACCAGTCCATCAGGTACCACGTCTTTGTTTTTGTTTTTTTTAACATCGACATTACTCTCACAGCATGTCATCCAATGCAGCAGACACATTGGAGGCTAGCAGACCTGCCAACATGCATGCATATTTTGACCTTTTTTGTCCTCTGCTTGCATTTTAACTCTTAAATAGGCTTTGCTGCTCTCCGGGTACGCATTTTGCCAGCTTAGAGTTCAGTCTTTGAAACTTGGAATTATGTACTCATAAAATTGCCATACTACTTTAATCCAAAATTAAGGAACAATAAACGTCTTTAGCATACGCATAGAAGAGGCAAAACCACATTTTAAGTAGCTGCCGTCACAATTTTGATGGAATTTTGCTGAATTGAGCATACCTGCGACCCTAATAAGAATAAGCGGCATAGAAAATGAATGTTTTAATCGCGTGTTCACATACACACATTCTGTAGATAGGCATGGGCCTGTATGCAATACTGACAGTATAATAACCTTGGACAAAAATCTCACGCTTTGTCAGTTTCACCGTATTATAATTACAGCTAAAAATGTGTTAATTTTAGGGCAGCAACTAGTCATTATGTTAATAACCTATTTGGTTGTTTATATTTTTTGATTAATTGACGACTTGGGGCCGCACGGTGGTTGAGTGGGTAGCACGTTGGCCTCACAGTCAGGAGGTTCAGGGTTCAAATCTCTGTGTGAAGTTTGCATGTTCTCCCCGTGCGTGTGTGGGTTTTCTCCGGGTACTCCGCTTTCCTCCGACATTCCAAAAACATGCATGTTAGCTTCATTGGCGACTCTAAATTGTCCATTAGAATGTGAATGTTTGTTTGTCTGCCCAGCGATTGGAAACCAGTCCAGGGTGTACCCCGCCTCGTGCCCTAAATCAGCTAATGAGGATAAGCGGCATAGAATATGGATAGATAGATTACCAAAACTGGGCTTAATGGACGCCTGATGGAATGCAAATGCTACCTTCACAGGACCCTCGGAGAGTATTGCCCCAAGCTGGAGTCCTTGAAGGTAAAACACTGCCGCCAGGTGACAGAGTCCAGCCTAGAGCCTCTACGCAGGCGCAACGTACTCATCGACGTTCATCCGCCACCAGAGAGGGCACTGCTTTCACACGTGCTACGATACACTCCTTTTGTCAATCTACAGGTATAAGCCATGTCACGACTATGCTCAGGTGAAACATTCTTCTTCAGTGTTACCCGAGACACTTTTGTTTGTTTCTTTGCTATCCTTAGTCCACCTTTTCCTCTGTGCACAATTGTTTTAATGTGCCTTTTTCACAAATTACTCTCTTCGTACTTGTCATGGGCTATACAGTAATGGCCTAATGGGTAGGTGTCACAGTGCCACCCACGGGCACCCATGCACAAAGTATTTTTTGAGACCCTGTTTTGCAAGGAATAAAGTTGAAAGTTGTTAATCCATAACAGATCCAACCATAAAGAATATAAAAAGTGTGAATGTCTAAAGAATGCTGCTTAAGTTGCTTGGTGAAATCCTTCATAATTGAGCTTTAGAGAGTTTTATTTCAAGTAAGGTGTTGGATGTATTCCGCTGCAATGTGCTTACCGGCAGAAACATGCCACAGATGCAAGTTTGAACTTCCCCATAAGGAAGATTTCTGGTTTAAATTAGTTCTTATTACGTTGCTTTGAGACAAATTAAAGCCATTTAAATAACTGCCTTGGAATTTTAGCTGTTGCTGTACTCCTTTCTTCATGTTTCCCAAATGTTTGGTCATATTTTGCCAGAAAAAATGTCATATTTGTCCACAATTTACACCTCAACATCTTTACGGATGTCACTGCATTGTTATTTTGACAAAGTCCAACAAATACTGTCAAATCTTTGTCAACAGAGTTAAAACGACAAGTAGTGTGTTGTTGTACTTGTGTCCTCCAGCCAGCAGAGGTCAGCGTTCAGCCATAGTCACAGTTTTAACCTACGGACGCTTTATTAGTGCTGACATATGCTGGAACTATGCTTTAATGCTGGCCCCTGAAATGCAAAAATGACTATTTTTGGTCTTCCAAGAGTAAGAGACTGTAGAGCATGTACCATGTAGGGCAAAGACATTGCAAGTTTTCTTTCCAGTTGGTCACCTTTAATGATCAGCCTCAATTTCACTCAATTTGAGTGAAAGAGCTCATCAATTAAATCACCTGCTGGAGAAACTGGTTAGAGCTAAAACCTGCAGTGTCTCAGCCCTCCCTTGACACATGTGCCCTAGAGCCAGATTGTTGACAAACAAAGCTGAGAAAAATCTATCACGTTCCTCAATTTTTTTTTGCTCTGCTTTTTAAAGAAGAGGCACTCAAACAAAGGCTTTTGAAGTTCTAGGTTTTCATGGTGTCTTAAAGGAAAAACCGCTGTTGCTCACAAAGCTATGCAAGTGGTGCCAACGTTTGTGTTCTCCTGTCCTAGTCCTTATTAGTATAGTATGTCATATTACCTTGGACAAGTGCAGAGACACATAGTCTGTACAACGTGGATAAAGTGCAAAACAACTCTTCTGTCAGAGATGGTCATGGAGAAACACAGCTCATTAGCAGTAAAGCTCCTTGGGATTTTTTTGGCAGGTTAAAAAAACAGATGTCTGGGTGAAAACGAAGCAATACCAGGGTTTCCCCTAAGATTTTTTTGAAGCTGTGGTGGTGGGCTGCATGGGACTGCCTCCGCTGTGTCGTGCCGCTGCTGAGTTTGCATTTTTTTTAATGACAAATAGCAATTATTTATGACTTAATTAACTTTTTCCCACTACCAGAAGACCAGGAACAGAGAAAAGCAAAGTTGATGAGAGCACATATAGTGAGTCTTAAATTTGGAACCTCCTTTTGCTACCGGATCTATTTAGTCCAATAGTACTATGTGACTAAACATTGTGTACTATTTGACACAAACCTAAATTTAATATGATGCCTGTTTTACGGGCATGGGAAATAAATAGTAATATATTTACTTCAAAATAACACAATTACCAAAATAACAAAAAAGTTTTGTTTTAGAAATGTGTCCTGGGTTAATATGATAGCACAGGTGTACTATAAAATCACTTTGAAACTAATAAATCTGCTTTGACAATAATAGCCACTTGGTAGCTCGCTCGCGCAGCAAAAACAAGATGGCTAGACGTCGGCCATAAAGTGGAATGAGAATGAAACGGGAGCGAAGACATAGATAGCCACGGCATGTGACAAACTGTCGTCAATTTGACTATACATTTTACGGGCTGGTCATATATGCCAGGTACCAACAAGGCAGACAGGCAAATGTAGTTCATGCTTATCAAAATAAAAGTAATTGTGGTCCGTATGTGCGTAAATAAGTTATAGCGTCGGTATCTGTAGAGCATATATCCATTCATACAAAAACCGACGCTTGCGCAAAAGCGAAATCAAAAGCGTGTCAGCTGGGAGTGGTGCGAGTGGAAATTAATATCAAGTTGACTTTTTGGCAACAGTACACAGCCGCCCACTTCTGGTCACGTGACGGGGAAGGGGAACGTAGCGCTTTGCTTGTCTGCATGGCAACGACACGGCGGCATTATCAGACTTTTGCACTCAGGATGCTGCATTCCAAAAATACCGTTTTGGGATACCCTGATTCCTGTTGCAGCCCGGATGAAAGGCTGAAACGATCAAATACTTTACCGTTTCAATTTGAAAACGTTGCAGCGTGAACAGGCTCTTTAAAAAAATATGTATGTCTGTCTCTTTTCTGTGTGTTCTGAAGGTATCAAAAGAGGCAGGTAATTCCGCCTGCAAAATCCTCCGTTTTATATACATGCTGTAACTATGTAGTAACTATGTAGTAACTATGTAGTAACATTCGTGATAACATACTTACACTATTTATAGGTTTGTCCCTTTGTTTGCATGTTGAGCTGCCTCTATTTAACTGGTTTTATATCTTTTTGAACGCACAGAAGGATTTCACGTAAGGATGGCGGATGACTGGCAAAATTCCCCCCCAAAAAGTGCAGCTTTATTTTGAAACTGTCAAACTTGGCATCATTGCTAGGTTTTGACCACTTCTCTTCTAATACACTATTGTGGGATCTCTGAGGCGTATTTATATATGGCACCTTTTAAGGAGGTGAAGATTTATAAGCCTCAAATGCATGAAAAACATCTGCGTGTTTACAGAATTACCATTTCCTTTAAGGCGGTACAGAGGCCTCCGTGCATAAATCCACGTGACGACAATAAATGAAACACCTACATGGGCCAGGGGGTTCCTGGAGATGCCACTCTGAATTAGCCCTCGCCCCAAATTGTTGTTACTTCATTAACCGACCAGCAGCTTTTACCACACGGGTGGATGGCAGGTTGTGACCCCTCAACGTGCTTTCATTTGGCCTCTTTTATTTGCTGGGAATAAGGATCTTTCCGGAAAGGCGGTTCTTGAAAATAAGTCCTTGCTCGATGCTTCAGACGGATCAGAGGAGATTCCGTGTGGCTCGGTTCCTATCTTCTTACACAGCACCGCTAATATCCACAGGGGATCAAGCGGCATCCACAGGTTTGAGCCCGGGAGATCAGTTCACCAACAATGGATGGGAGATAAGGACCGGAGTGGATCATCAGTTAGCCACTATTACGACTTTGTGGAAGACAAGGATCCACTACTGCATGGGCACGAGGGCATGCTTTCCTCAGACTGGCGGAAGGCAACAGCAATGTTTTTTTTGGAATTCTTCACTGCCCACTGAACCCGACAGTGAAACACTTTGAAAGAGGATCCAGAGGATACAGTGGTTTGTCACTGAGGTGGTGGAACCCTTGAGGTTCCTCTTTTGTACCCTTGACTTTTACAGATGATCTGGAAAAGAAACAGTGACCGGGCCAGAATGCTGAGAGCCATCATTCCCCAGACCCTTTTATTAGACACAGTTTTTCCTGTTGAAAGATGGTGCACCTAAAGAGACCTTGCGGGGCTCCCTGCCAATGTGTCCAGGGTCTGTCAATTAAGCAAACACAGGGCAATCTATGGTTGCTGAAAGAGATCCTCTGGGCCAGCTCCCAGAGCTGAGAGACGCCTTTTGTTCCCTGGCATGTTTCACATAGTTTTCAAGCCCAGATAAGCGGTGGCTTCATGAAGCTGTGCTTTTATGTTTTCCCACTGTAAATGGGACCGGCATTACCGCACCGTGCACACATTAGAAGCTGCAGTTTAGGTGGTCCTGCGTTGGGCCGAGTCAGGACCATCCATATGCTCACCCTTGATCCTTTTCTCCCATACCAAGTAAGAGCTTCTGCCATTTCCTGAAATCGGATAAAAAGATCCCCATGGCATTTTAACAGGTGGGGGTTTTTGCAGGACCACCCACAGGTAAGTAGGCTTGAAACCCAAGTAGATGCACTAGGAAGATGGCATTTTTAGGGGTGGTCTATTGTCAATGACTTTGTCCAGTAAGTGTTTCAATGACTTGTTCACACCTTACCTGATTTCAATGCAATCCCAGGACTTTATCACGGAGATACAGGATATATTCAACAACATACGTTCCCTTCATAGACAAACAGCATTCATTTGACACAATTGGTGGCACTTTTAATGTTGAGTGTAAGACCATGTTGGGTGATTGTGAAAATGTGTTTCCTTGCTTGAATGCTTTACCTTCTGCCTAGCGAGCCACCGGGCCTTTGTCAGGACTGCATGTGCTGGTTTAAACTTCCCCCTCCCATTATGCTTGACTCAGTCGGGCAGAAAGTTGGAAAGAAAAGAGTCTTTTTTGCAGTCATGTGGCCACACTGGCCTTCTACATAGTTCTGTGTGTTTGATGTGTGTGGCATCAACAAAATGGAGGCTTCATTGGAGGAAAAATATAATTGGGGGGGTTATATAGGCTTCCAAATCCTCCACTAAAGATTTCAACTTTTGTCCCTATATACGTATAAAGCCAGGGAAGTCTTTTAATACTCCAAACCTGTAGGGGGCAGCTTGTGTAAAGTTAGGTCTAAAATGACTAAAGTTGCGTTCCAAGAGTATTCAATCAAATGTAAAAAATAAATAAAATCAATAAATTAGTTTTGTGACCTGATGTTGTCACACTAATTTCCACAGAGGCAGTGGTTATGTTACTGGTGATTTGGACCACCAGCAAATCCATGAGTAATGGAAAAGCCCATAAAAAGTTTTGACATGATTTGCTCCTCCCCCTTCAAATCCGTCTGCCACCTGAGCGTTGACGTTCCCCTCCAATTTCGGATCATCCTCTGCAATATGAGTGACTGTTGTACATAATAGACTAGATTAAACTCCATGGTTCCTCTCCTTCTCTCATCAAGCATCCCACACATTTGAAATGCATTTCAAAATATCCAATGTTTAGGTAATCACTGCTAATGAATGCTAATGTAAGATGATCCATGAACAGATGGAACTGGTCTCATTGTTAAGACGTTATGGTTCATTTTTGTGATTATGGCGCATTCACCAAACAAAGTGCAAAATCTTTTGACGACATTCAGAAAACACATCGAAAGACGCGTTATGTTATGCACACTGGTCACTAGGTGTCAGATGGTGGTGTAAATGTCAATGATGAAAACTGTTGCACACTGCAGGGCATGATGTCCAATATTGATTTTTCTTTATGTGGTCATTGACATGACCAAAAATAATGTTTTCTGTGTGTTCACAGAAGTAAACACCACCTCAATTTGTACTCTTCCTGGAGTGTGTGTGGCAGTTTCAAAGGTTTTGTGCAACAGGAGTCAACCGAACGATTAAGATTAGGAAGGAAGAGGGTAAGACATTTAACGTCTGTTCCGAGGAGCGTGGGGGTGGTCAATTTTGTAAAAATGCATTTATATGTAGATACAAATCTGAACCGGAGCAATCTGAACCGACCTGTCCGTCATCGAAAGGCTTGGATAAAAGTACTCACCGATGTAGAAGAAAGTTCTTGTCAGTGGAAAATGATTCTTAAAAAGTATGAGATAAGCAGCTCCTGCCACCCACACTCTCTTCAGGACAGACGTTGCTGCAATTTCTACACAAACTGCCAGAGGCAAAATTCTTGCCCTCTTTCTTTAGTCTTCATCTCCTGCGTGGATTTCCTATGCCACCCAATTGAGGAAAAATCGCATGGAAAATGGACGGATGGTGAATGACACATAAAAATATTGGATTTTAACCAAAAACCCAGACTGGGCATCATACACTGCAGTGTGAAAGTAACTTTTGTGAAATAATTTTGGGATGACAAGAACAAGTTGTGTCTCGGACGGAAAAACACACCTTTAGGTGACATGCAGGCCAATTATATGCGACCTGACTGCACACCGAGGTAGCTCCGATACATAGCAAATTTGTAGCTACAGATGAATGCATTTATGAAAATGTAAGCAGATATGCAACGCGACTTTTATTTTTATTTTTGATTTACGGGTTCCTTGCGAAAAGTTGCATAAGTAAACAAAGGGAAGCGGTCGATCAGTCGGGTTAAACAAGAAAGATAAGAAAGATAAGAAAGACATGGGGTCAGTATGGCTTTAACTGTGTGTTTTAATGGTTTGTTCGTGTCCCTCAAACTCACTGCACTTTTTTTCCCCATTTCTGTGCATTCTAAAGAGAAAAAAACAGATAGCATGTGGGAGCTAACGTTTAACAATTTGACTATAAAGCCCTAAAAGAAACCCGGCAAAAAACGGTGACAGTGTTGTATTTAAAGACTGACAGCCACGTTTTTGGAGCAGCGAACAAGAAGAACTATTTTACGTCATGACCGAGAGGGAACAGGTCCACTCCAAAACAATGCAATAGGACACCAATGTGTATGTACTGTAGCTGTGAGCACTATGTGCTCCATGTATCACACTCGATATCAGGGTGACTTACTCCGTGGACAGTTGTCTATGAGACTTTCAGTTGATTTTAGGTAGGGTGAAAAAAAGATGACGCCGTCTCTTAGAGCAATGACCTCACCATATACACAAAGCCTTCCCATTGATGGTAACACTGTGCCACTCGGTGCAGCAGAAACACTCCATTTCTATGGACACTGGCTTGGCAAGCTCCACGTGTACACCGTTCAGTCATGCTTTTCCTGTAGCGGTAGTTGCAAACAGACCCGCGCTTTCTATGCTGCTACTGTTGACGGCACTCTCCCTGTTGGAGGACTAAATGTGGGTTCATGTTCCACATAAGGATTGTGGATGGGGGGGCAATCCTCCATAAAAAGAGCATGGCAAAAAAAGGAAAAAAAAATCACCTGTTGACCGCCACAAATTACACCGGTGATGCGCTTAAGGTAGCGGCGCCATTCAACACTGACACTGCGCGGAATATGAAAGCAGATCACGAATGGGCTCAATTGACTTAATGCATATAAAGAGACTACATCTTATTAATGAACAGGCCGCCCTCCGGCGCAAGCCCGACCCGAGAGCAAGCTAATCTGGCATGCAAATTAAATCCTGCCTCCATGTGCACACCAGTTTAATGCGATCCATTACACCACTTCCCCTTATTTATATTAGCATTATAAAAAAGAATAGGGTCAGAAAGAAACGGCGGGGGCTTAAATTACAATGCAATGTGGTGCCCTGGCCGGTAGGGAGAGCAGAGATGTTCACCGAACAAAGTATAAATATTTTGTGAGTCCCCTGCATACTTTTTTTTTTTTCACCTGACGCAAATTGAATATTTTCCCAGTTTCTGACACGGGGGTTCCCTGACAAATATAAATAAATAAACCCTTCCCGGTGTAGGTATGCTTGAGTGTGTGTGCACCTCATTTCAAGCACAATTAACTCGAAATGGAGTGCTGCAGGATCAATAGTCCCCATTTGATCCAGGAGGTGGCGGCGGCGATGGTGGCGGTGATGTCACTCTATGGAAATGGCGCACATATGGTAATAAAGCCAGTTTAACAGCAACTTGGAGAATTGGCGCCAACAACAAAACAGCAGGAGGCACTCGGAGGCCATCTTAGTCTACCCCGGCTCCAAATCATCTTTAAGAGAGATGCCATTTAAAGCTGATGAGCGGCGAGTAAACGTAATGCACGCTGGTGCTGACAGAGGAAAAAGCATCAGACTTCTGATTCAAAATGCACACAGAAATTTTGCCTTTTTTTTTTTTTTTTTTTTTTACTGCGCTTGCCCACCCTATAAGACCCAACATAAAAAGATAAATGAACACCCGCTGACCCTCTCGGAGCCCTTCATCATCCATATACACAACAAAAACAGAGCGAATCAAAGCCAATTCCCCGATGGGTGCTTATATGAAATGCAACGTTCACATGCTCCCCCTTGAATGTAACATTTATTTGCGGGGCTCTGTTTCAATTTAAAGGGAATGGCAGCTGAAGGAGGCACGAGGGACAGTGTCTCATCACTGCCACTTACCACTCTTATAGGCCTGCTGGCTGACGGAGGGGGGAGGAGGGAAACCTCACTTAAAACAGTGAAGACCTCCACCAGTCAACCAGTCCCAGTCAACGTAATGTGCCGGGCTGCCGCTGATAGCCCCGGATTCCCAATCCTTTTTACAGCATGTGAGTGCACGATTGAGGTTGGCTCGCTGACAGGTTCATGGTGCTTTCGAGGAACACAACGCTGCACGTATTTTAAAGGCTGTTAAAGTTAAGGTCTCTAATGGCACATTCAGCACAAGGGATACGTTCCTTTGTCTTGCACTAACATGGTCTGTGTAGGTTTTCCCTGCATATGTCCCATTAGAAAGTCTTGTTTTGGGGTTTGTGTGCATAAATGCTAGGGGTGTGACCGTTCGTTTTGATAGCGATTGGATTCCATTCTAAAAGTATCATTTAACAAGAAAACAAAACAAAAGCAGCAGCAAACATGGAAAAGTCATCAGTAATTTTACAAGAATAAAGTCAAACTCTGAAGAAGAAAGAGTTGGGAATTTACTAGAATAAACTCATACTAGGAGGAAAAAAATCATTTTAGTAGCATCAAGTTGAAATATAAAGGAAAAAAAAGGTTATTTTTGAAAAGTTGAATTATTATAACACACAAAACAAAGTTGTAATTTAAAAAGAAGATTTAGGTTGAGGAATAAGTTAAATAATATCATAGCAATGAAGTCAAAATATCACAGAAAGAATTTAGCAACATTATTTGAGAAGAAGGTAGACATAACTATTTAGCCTACAAGAGTTCAAAATGGGTAGGGAAGAAGGATACCACTTCCACACTAATTAGGAGAACTTGTCACTGTCATAACGGATGTGTCATGGCTGACTACATGCAGTGTGACAGTAATCTAATGTTATGTCTTAATAATGGAACATTACTGATGCCCAGTAGCCAGAATACTACATTTTTATCTTACCAGTAAAAAGGTGTCCGGCCTCTCTTTTGACCACTGTTTGAACGGGTGGCAACCATGAAGTGCCCCATGGTGGTGGCCAATGCCCTGGCCATTGTAGTGGTCCGTATGGCCGATGGTGCGGTGTAACGGCTAAAAGTGATTGAAAATAATGAATAAAAGACAAGAATAAAATACCATGAGGACAGAAAATAAAAAAGTAATGGAATTACTGCACAAGTAAAGTAATACAGTCAAGTCACACTCGGTGAAGGTTTGGGAGGTTCCCCCCACCTCCCGGGCCCTAAAAGTGCAGTCGAAGCCACCTGTGGAAAAAAAAGGCAGAACATTTACCCATGATAAAAGTGGCATTTCCCCGCCTCCCAGACATTTTAATGTTCCGCTGAAGCCACCTGAAAAAATGATGCGTTTCCACACGGTTTTCTAGAAATGTGTTTTTGCAAACGGCACCATTTTAGACACACGAAGAAAGTAATTTTTTTGGAAACGACACAGTAAACTCTACAGCTAGGAAGTCAGATTTCGGTGACACTGTGCCTTTAAATGCCACATACCCACTTCCTGCAGAGGTGCGTCCTGTAGGTTAGTGGTTGCCACACTTGACGCCATGTACCCCCTACTTCTGCACACTTAAAAACATAATTTTTAAAATATTAATTCACTTAAACAATTGAACATAATTGATTTTATAGTAATTTTTATAATAATTTACTATAATTATAATTTTTCCTCTCGTACCCGCTAATACAACTGGCGTACCCCTGTGGGTATGCCTACCCCACTTTGGGAGCCGAGGCTGTAGGTAATTGTCTGTCCTTTTGAAGTCAGTTACAGTCATTAATGAAGCTAACTGTTAATATGGCCTCAGTCGGTGAGAGAACAACCTGACCCAAAGCAGCGTGACCTCCAGACAGGACGTTTGTCTTGAAAAAGACGACATACGGGACATCCGTTGCCTGAAGGGTTGCTCGTCAACGGAAGCAAACATAACACAATGTCCAAAAATAGCGACAGTACCTTATGTGCTCATTTGAAATTCAGCAAAGTGTGACACATAGTGGCTGAACATACAGGCTGCACCGTGGGGGGTAAATTAGTGCTTGCAGATGAATTATCCAACACTTAAACAACAACAACAACAACAAAACAGCCAGGCTGTGCTAAAGAAAGTCACATTTGCATATTCTCGTGGTTTTTATGGGTCTTTTTTGTGGTCACATCCGAATCGCTACATGCATTATCTGCAGCTGCTGCCTTTAAATACAGATGGTGCAGCTTTGATCATATTCATTTATTTTGCACTAAAAATAATCAACGGAACAATTTGTTCCCTGTGTATTTGTATTACTCCCAAAACGAGCGTCTCACTCATTTTCAGGTCAAATAGTATGAAAATAGCTTTTAATTGGTCAGTTTGGTCCAAAAGTCTGGGGTGGCTCCGTTCACTCATACGTAATGTCTCAGATTAAAACACAAGCAATATCTTTATGCCAGTCCAAGATCTCTTTCCGTGTATAGCCCCGAGCGCTCTAACGTTCTTATGGACCGACGTGCCGCAGAAACGCAACAAACGCGCGCTGCTGTTTTTTGGAGTCCGCTTCAAAAAATGTCGGCCCCGTCCGATGTCAGCTGTGGGTCCCGGTTGGCCCCCAGGCTGCCATTTGAATACCACTGCTCTATATAAAAGCTACCTTTTGTTTTTTAGCCTTTAAAACCAGAAAAACAATCAGCATTAACACCATTTTCCAGTGAGACCAGTAAAATGTCCCACGACACCCTCATCTCCTCGCTTCCTCCTCATCCTCTGCCCCTTTGGCGTACCCCCTTCCCCACCTCGGGTTCCAAACGCTATTCATTTTGATTTCAATTAAAGATCCTGAGTGTGACTGTTGGAGAGAAATTGCCTGCCTTTTAATTAGCTAGTCAAAGTTGGTGGAAGCAATTGTTGTTTTTTTTTCCCCTCAGCGCTTTCAATTTGATGAGCCCGCCACTTGCCATTTTTATAGCCGTGAATGAATACGCCTTCACAGCCCTCCAGGTGCCTCTCTGTCCTGCTAACTGACTGGCATGGTTGCTCATTAGTCACTGTGGGGAATATCACATTTGCGTCATGCGTCGTACTGTACTGCAGGCGGCCCGCCCCCTTCCCCGCTGGTGATGAAGAGGTCAGCTCAGGCTTAGGACCACACGGCGTGGTGCAGGCCGCCGCCCGCCAGTCAATAATCTATTACAGGCTGTCCCGGCCTCCACCCCACCGACCCCCTTACCCCCGATGTGACTAATGCACTGCACAGAGATGGCCTCCCCGAGGTTAATACTGCATCGCTGACCTCCTGCTCCCCTTCTGACAAACTCTGTCCGTGCTCCTCGGCCCAATTTCCCCATTTCCCTCCTTTCTGATCAGTTACGCTGTCAGTGTATCTCAACGGCCAACGACGTCCAATGCAAGCGCTGTAACAGAGAAGACCCTAAGATAAATATACGTGTATAAAATCTTCCATTCGAATGTTTTACCGCAGACTAGAAAACCAGAAAAATAACTGGAAGCCAAATCCAATATAATAAAATGCTAACCAGAATAATTGTTACCCCATTACAAAGAATAAAATAGACGGGTAAAGTGTTTGTTAGTGTATACAATGGAAACCTCCTTTCATAATACGAGTTGGGCTTAGAAAATATTTTTGCCCCAGTTAATGACAAAATATTCCAAATATGAATATGCACCGCCATACAAGCTGCCCTCCCCTGGGGCGGTAACGCAGCAAAGTAATGGATGCCACCCGCCGTGCGACCAAAGAAAAATAAGCTGCCTGCCCATTGGTTATCTCGGTTATCTCCCATCATCCTCCTCCATGGCCAATCACGGTGTCCCTTTGCTCAGCGTACCGAAAGGTTCCGCTCCATTGTTAAAAAAATAAAAATAAAACATCGTGGGATGCACATCTAGATACGTGCATTTAGATGCGATTCAAAACTAAACTTGGATTTCTGTCAAAACTCTCATTGTTTCTTTTTTTTTTTTTTACATTCATGCACATGTAAATGATTATGTTGTCATTAATGAACATATTTCTTTCGGGTGAGCACAATATTTACACTTTATGCACCGTTTGAGGCGGCTGGAACCAATTATGCCATTTATATGGTAAATCTTGTATCGGAATACGAAAATTCCAAGACCCGAAAGCCCCTCTGGACGAATAATCAGATTGTTCATTTCTGTAATATTCAGAAGTGTTAAGCGTTCCTCCTGAGTATGCTTCCTTAACGGGACCCTTCCGAGTGTCCTCCCAGCTCATTTGCATGCGGTGATATTTGCACTGTAGTTACGAGCCCCGTAAATGAATCGGGGGGGCGGAGGGCTTTGTGCACACGGCACTGCCACATGCCGGCCACTGAATCAAATAGAATCCTCGTCATTAAAGCCACGTCTCTTTGTGTCAGCGTTGTGGTCTCATAATAAATCACTGTGCGAGGAAGAGGCTCGTCATTTGAAATTCTAGCAACGGGCCCTCGTCTGAGGGTGGTGGGCGGGGCGTCACGACAGCACGGAGCAGAAGGAAATTAGCCGCACCTGAATGACAGGGCAAAAAGGCTCTCGCCCCCAGAGGGACTGTGATCTACACACAAACTCCCCTTTAATAGACTTACACCTCATTTGGCCTCTAAAGCTTGTTGAAGGGTCCCAAAGGAGCAGCGCAGGGGGAGGAGGGCCCCTCAGAGGTCAGAGCTGCCGCTCGCTGTAAACCAGCTGCGGTGAAAGTGAGACCTTGATTGGATGGCCATTCATGCTCAGAAGGGGACTGCCATGGAGGCACAATGGAGTGTTTTTCCCTTGCAAAACAACAGACAGACACCATCTTGGCTTGTCTACGGAGCCCACACGCTATCGCTGAAGGAGAACCGATCTGAGAATACCACTTCCACATCTCTATGCAGGAATCCAGATTTCTGTGAGGTCCGTTTTGACCCCAATCTCTTTAGACTGACTAGCCCCAACATAAGGTACAGCTGCATCTATTGGGATGCTATAAGAACGGTCAGTCGATTAAAATATTTAGTTGCGATTAATCACATTTTGTAAATATTTAGTTGCGATTAATCACATTTTGTCAACTTTTTTATAGGTAACAGTTTTTATCTACAATAAGTAGGGATGTAAAGGTGTTTGTCGTACACATTGAGATACATGCATTTAGATACGATTCAAAAACGATATCTTTTAAAAACGATACCATTGATACGATTCTGCGATTACATTCGTTGATGACAGTAGAGATGAATTGGACATTATTCCATTCCAATCCATTTTCTTCCGCTTAGCCTGGTCCGAGGCGTAGGGGCAGAAATCCTGACTTCCCGATCCTCAGCCACCTCTTCCAAGACGTGTCCTAGATCTGCCCCGAGGCCTTCTCCTGGTTGGCCATGATCCAAGAGATCCTAAGGCCCCCAAACTGCACCCTCTTGACTGAGCCTGGAAATTCTGTCCATGAAAGTTCTAAAACAGAATCGGTGGGCCAGCAATCCCGTGCTCCCGGAGCACCCAGGCACAGAACACCACGAGGGACGCTGTCGAATGCCTTATCGAAGTCCACAAAGCACATGTAGACGGGTCGGGACTGAAGAATGGTAGTGTAGGTGCATCTCTGTATTGAAATGGCACCGGTGGTCATGTAAACGGTAGTAACTCGACTGAAAAGCAAAATAGCCAACACAAGTTGCTCACACACATTTCCCACCAGCAACACAACACTTCCCTATTATCATCACTAACGACCCGGTTTCAGCCTACAGCACAAGCACGCAACACTAACTTCTTTTTGTTCCATGAATACACAACTTTTGCATGTTGAGCATTTTTTTGCACACAAGTTGTTGTGGATTTTTATTTCATGTGTTTACCTATTTGATTTCTATGTGTGTGTTTCTGGGTAATGTCTATTTTCATAATGAATGATATATTATTCAAATGATGGTTCATTTCAATTTGCACGTCACATAATTCCGTTTTTGGACGAAATGTATGTGTTCGAGTACAGTTTAAGCACCGCTGCCGTTTGAGATGGTATGTAAACCATACCCAAGGCTACCCCTGAGTGTGTGGCAAAAAAAACAAAAAAAAAATCAAAACAACAAACTGCTTGAATTTGATTTTCACGTCTATTCCGAAAATGTGACTCCTCTTAAAGGTGTAGCTCTGAATGCTGGAATAAAACCGCGTGCTCCTTCAGGCGTCAGGTCATTATAGCTGTATGTTTTGGCCACTGAGGACCTTCAGTGGCTTATAATTGGGTAGAAAGAGATGAAAAACCGATTAAAGTATCGGTTTTAAAAGTGCAGCTAACGTAGCTAATTTCTGTCTTTAATAGAAATGTCTGCAAAACAGACTTGTACTTTGACATTCCAGCTTGCATGGATTGAATATGGGTTTAAAGCTTGCATTAATGAACGTTGTAAAGGAGAGCCCGGCAACAATAAATGTCAACAAGCAAATATTGTCAAGGACATCGAGTGATAAAGTGAGGATTCATTGTGGTTTATATGCTAAGCTTGATGGTTTTTTTTAACTTCCAATGACACCCCCGAGCAGTGATGGTTAATTATTTCCGAGGAGCGACCTCTTTGTACGGCTCTGCGGGTTAATTCAAAAAAAGCACAAAAAGCGCCTGTTCCCGAGGGGAGGGTGTAAAGTTTGCATTTTAAGTGAGGCACGGCGCCGCTTCTTCACTTCCTGAGCTGAAGTGTGGCCGAGGTTAAGTGGTCCCCGGGCTCACGGCACCCATCTCAGCCTAAACATGACAGCTGGGGACTTGACTGTTGCTATGGATATCAGCCCCCCCTTCAGCACTCCCCTCCCCTCCTCTCCTTCCTCATGGGGGTGCCTGTTCATCCAAGCCCGGTGCTTGCAAATGCCCCTGACTGCTCATTTGAGACCATACAAGTCCTCCCTTCTTCTTCATTGTTTCCTTTCCGTGTTAATTTCGGTGTTGTTCTGCCCCGTTTCATAGTGGGTTTATTGCACACGGAAAATGGCTCCGGGTGTACTCGCACGCTTAGTGGTGCTCAGCTCGGATTTGGAGCTGGAACATTTCCTAGAATGGGCTCCGGCCCAATGCAGGAGTGTGACGGGCTAATACAAAAATGCACGTCAAGCACGTAATGCTCCTAAAGCTTATTTACGCATGATTTTTATAACTGTTTGGGGGGTTGCTGCTGTCCCAAACAATACAGGAGCACTCTACTCTGTGGATCCAACCACAATAATTTGTGAGGGAGTTATACTGATACATCTGATTCAAAATAACGTCGCCAACGAGCGGGCGATCAAAGAATGGGTCGGAAGACGGCCAACGCCGTTCTGACAGAGGCCTGTGGGCGGTTTAAATTCACACACGTCCCTCCTTGACCCCCCAAACTGGATGTGAAACCCCGATTCGCTGAAAGTCGATCTGCACTTGCAGCAGACCCAATGCAACCCTCTGCATCATTGCTGCCCGTTGCCCCTCCCACATCAGGTTGCCCATGTACATTATTGCCCATTCCCCATTTCCATCATCACCATCATCAGCCACAAGAGGACAATTCAACAGAGAAGGAAGCGCAATGGAAGCCGACAACTATACGCCCATACCCTGTCCGTTTGTCTTTTCCCCCCATTTCTCCCTCGCATCGCAAGCTTGCCCAACTGAACACTGACCTCTCATGCAGTTGCACTCATTAACAATTATGAAGTGTAAAAAACGTGAACATTACTGAGAGTAGTCTTTTCCTAAGCTAAAATGAAAGGAAAGGTGTACAAAACTGTGGCGAGACCAGCGATGTTCTTTGGTTTAGAGACAGTGCCGCTGAGGAAAAGACAGGAGGCAGAGCTGGAGGTAGCAGAGATGAAGATGCTGAGGTTCTCTTTGGGTGTGACCAGGATGGACAGGATCAGGAATGAGCACATCAGAGGGACAGCACGTTAGAGGTTTTGGACTTAAAGTCAGAGAGGCCAGATTGAGATGGTATAGTGAACATATTGGTAGAAGGATGCTGAGCTTTGGAGTGGCAGGCAGGAGGCCTAGAGGAAGACCAAAGAGGAGGTTTATGGATGTAGTGAAAGAGGACAGGGTTAGATGGGGGCAATTGATTCAATGTGGCGAACCGTGAAGGGATCAGCTGAAAGGTAAAGAAGATATATTCTTTTCCCGTTATATAGTTTGGGTACAGAATGGGTGGGTTTCATTGGCTTATGTTTGATGTTCGACAAAAGTGCCCGATATTACAAATGGAGCCATTATTCCGAACATATTCCATATGTGCAGTTGGAGTGGTGACTATTTGTGTTGATAAACTAATTAACATGGTTGGTGAAATAATTAACATCTTTGTCGAAGCTGACAATGTTTATCCTTACGTTGGTCTGGTTTGGTGGATATAAAAAAGTTACTATTCGGCCTTGAGAAGCACGTTATCAGTATTGGTTTGGAAAAACAAAAGATACCACGCATCTCCAGATTAAACCAAACCAAGTAGGGAGAGGGGTGAGTTCACTGCTGGGCCTTTTTCTTTTTTGTTATTTTTATGTTAAAAAAATAATTCTAATTTTTTTTTTTTATTAAAACAAAAGTAACACATTTAATTCTTAATATTGCATAATATTGAATATTTCAGCCGGAGGCTTAAACATATTTTATTATAGTGGAAATTATCTTGAAAGATCAGAATTTTCCTTTTTTAATGCGCACAAACTCATGCTTTGTGTGCAGTGCTAACAATTTTCATCATCCGCCCGGTGGCCAAACACGACCTTTACAAAGTATTGCTTCACAAAGTTGGGCACACGCCAATAGAAATGACTTTAGAACTGTCTTTTTACGTTCGGAACCATACTGTACGAGTTACTCGCCTGTCACAGAAAGTCTAAGCCAAGCTTTGGTTTTGCTGACGGTTAAAAAGGACCCGTAAGAAGGCAGCATTTCCACTTTCCGTTGCCTCAAAATGTTAGAGCTAAGTCATACAACACCCGGCTGGCTTCAGAGTTTGGGAAATCTATGGTAGGTTTCAATCACGGTCGTGGTCATGATCGAAAGGACGAGATTGCGGTTATAAATAAGTTTTCTCAGAAGGGTGGCCGGGCTCTCCCTTAGCGATAAGGTGAGAAGCACCGTCATCCTGGAGAAACTGGTAGTAGAACTGCTGCTCCTCAGCATTGAGGTGGCCCAGTCGTCCGGTCAGAACACAGGACACATTGGAGAAGACTCTCTGTCTCTTATCTGGCCTGGGAACGCCTTGGGATCCACCAGAAGGAGCTGGACGAAACAGCCCGGGGAGAGGGAAGTCTGGGCTTCCCTACTTTGGCAGCTGCCCCCCAGTCCCGACCTCTGGTAATCGGAAGAAGATGGATGGATGGATGGGTGGGTGGACAGAAAGGTGTAAGTCAGATCCATGTCGCAGCTTTCAGCTTTCTGCTAGAATCCTGCGTCCAAAGCCCAACTCTGATTCAAAAGTGAACCGGCCAAATCGGAGTCGAGCTAAAATTGTTCCAGATTAAGGTACCTGGCTTGGAGACCGGACAGTCGCGGGTTCTTGGGGGGGAAAAAAACGAGTATTTTGGGTCGGGGGTGGCATGTAGTCTTTGCTTCAGCACCGTATCAGACGTTGATATGTATGGCACATAATGATCGACTTGGCCTCCCAAAGAATAAACAGGCTTTCAAAAAAACAACTTCAAAATTTGTTGAAACTTTAAATTGACGGCTTTGCGCCTGAGTTCTCCAAACAGCTCCTTGTGTGACCCCATGAGTCCCGGCTTATGCTCACATTTGGGCGGCGTAATGAAAGGATCACGGTCGGACAGCAAGTATGTGATGAATGTTTAAATTGGTTTTAGCCGTAAGGCCGCCCGCATCTCGGCCGGATGAGGCGGAGGGTCTTTAACTCGCACGGCTCTAATCCCGCACGAAAAATGGGCATTAAGTGAGAGTAATTGCGCTGGTGAACGTCTTCATGCTTGTTTTATCCCTTGATCACTTCGACTCTTTACTTTTTTTAAGGGTAAACATCTTGGATAAAACATAGAGCAGGCTTAAAGTTGTCAGATCCACAAAATGAGCTTTTATAGTCAATCATCAACTCCAAATATCACTTTACATATCCGTGGTTGTCAGCATCAGGCAATCTAGGCCGCCATTGCTCTAAAAATGTAACATTTCAAGTGCAGCTAGAAAGGTGGCACACCTGGAGCTGAGCCTGACATGTAGTAATTAATCTTTGTCTAATAAGTGACTTCAAAGTTGCAAAGAGGGCCTGTGCCAGCCCTTGTCCACCGAGCTCCTTTCTCCAGGGGGGATCGCCGACCTGCTGGGAGCACATATGAGTGGCCCACCAAAGGGCAACAAAAATCCCTCCGGAGACATCATGAAAATCCCGCCCGCTGACATTGCACCTAGGTTGGCATGTGCCGGCACCATGATCCACGGGACAGGGAACGCTGGCCTTCCCACCGGAGCTGCGCTCAGATTAGAGGAAATTTGTACCGCGGTATTGTCGCCTCCTGCTTTCCAGGCCTGCGCCTGCACAGAAGGCACCGACAGACTTTTGGACCGCGGCCAAAACGCGTCTTCCTCCACCGACACCACGTGTGAAGCTCGACCCCCCGCCGCTCCTCCCGAGCGTTACAGCCCTCCTGACTGATGGGACAAATGGCGGGTGAAAGGAAATAAACTTATCTCATTTGGATGACAGCACGCTCCCCCAGGTTATGATGTTGCACCATTCCGAGGAGGTGGACCGGGTCAACGGGAGGAGACTTCAACATAGAAAATGCCGGAATTGCCACCTGCCTGGCAGCCAATTTGGAGCAATTGGCCATATTGTCCCCGTGTGTTTGGTGTACAGTACCAGGCTGGTGTGGCACCACCATTTTTTGGAATTAGGGACGGTGTTTTATATCTCAATGCTTCGTCTCAGCTAGTGTTTTCTCTTAGCTTGTTTTCCCGAGTGGTGGATGCTCGACATGATTGATAGCCTCGGCGGATGATCTCCAATACAAAAGTCATTATTGAACAGCAGGCCTTCTGCAGCCTGTGTGTGTGTGTGTGTGTGTGTGTTGGGGGGGCGGGCGGGATTTGTCCCTTTTGATTTAAGTAGTATATTTTCATGATCTATAAAGAGGCCAGCTGGAGAGAAAATGGTTTGCTCTCAAACATTTAGTGTCTATAAGCCATCGCGCTTGTGATTGGGGAAATGATTGCCAACCCTTTTAGTGCAGTTTTTTTTTTTTTGCCTAGCATCCTCCCTGCCAAGCAAATTGGTAATAACTGGCTAGATTAACCCCAATGCAGTGCTGATTAACATTAGCTTGCTGTGGCTAAATAAATTCTGCAGAGGCTGTAATTGAACTTATCGGGAATATTTAAGCGAGACTATAATCTTCCTCTAATTGTGTGCGCGTTGGGTTGTGTAAACGCCTGCGCAAAAAGGTGTTAATCATGCTTTACTCGCCGTGTACATTGTGAAAACACCGTTTAAATAAAATGATTAGCCAAACTATCACCCGCGGGGAGGCACTGGATTGATTAGTCGTATTTTTGTACGCACGACACGGGCCAGACTTTTACTCAGATTGCGTTGAAATTTAGTGCAAGATCTCAACTGGTGGCAAAAATGTGTATCCCTGTCTTCAAATTCAATTAAACTGTGGTCTTTTATGATTTATAGATTAAATGATGTCTTACAATCATGCAGTTCTGGCTGTCTAGGCGTGTAAGTCCAAGTCAAGTCTCAGGACAAGTTGAGTCAAGTCCAAAATTATAACCTTTGAGTCCTTACAAGTCACAGACACAGATTTTCAAGTCATCAGACAAACGTCAGAGTCAGGTCCCGAGTCGTTGATGTCTAAGTCCAAGTTCAGTGGCAAGTCTTTGATGATATTGGTCAGTGTCGAGTCGGTCCCAAAGTCATCAAAATTGTGAATCTGGTCTGACTCGAGTCCACGCCTCTGACAAATACAACCGTAACTGTGCAACCGACAAAACCCCCAGAACCTAAAGGCAAAGAGCTTCATTTCGACCTCTGTGTTCTTCCCTTAAGGACCCTCCTAAATAGTCCACTTCAGTCCACGGTGGACCTCTTAACCACACATGTGTTTTCATCCCTCTGACAGGCCAAGAGGCCCTGCACAAAAGCGCGGAGCAAATCCAAAGTGACTCAAAAGATCTAAAAGGCTATCATTGCTCACAAATGACTTCAATCCGGCTGCCTGCTTCTTTTGGCCAGAGAAATGGAACATCTTAATTGCTTAATTGCTCGGGCCTCATTCTTCCCAGCAATCAAGCTCTGCTTCCCCGGTCGGCGGCGTAAAAGACTGCTAGTGATGATACACCCTCCAAATTGGAAAAGCCCGGCCAATAGATTACCAGAAATGAACACCATTAGCCTGCGATGGTTTAAGCACCAACCCCACCCCACTCCTCAAGCCTTTTACAAGGCTGCACTTCCTCCTTAGGCCACCAACGAGGAGGGACTATGGTGAACTTGTCCTTTTGGTCTCCCGCTCTTGTCTTTATTTTGAAACCACAAAGTTTGGTGACTGACAGTATTTGATGATGGCGTCTGTTTGCCACTGTGGAATACAACCATAGCTCCTCCCAGTATGCAATACATGTGGCCCTCTCTTTATGCCAGTTTGGGATTTTCATGAAAAAGTAAAAATTTCACTGGAGAACTATGAAAAATACGCTACTCTCAACGCTCGACTGTGGCGACCCCCATTAATGATAAATGGTATGGTAACATACACCCATAAAGTAATCCTTCACCAATTCCCGCTTTTTCAACATTATCTTAATAAATCATGCTCTTTTGGGGTTGAATAGTACCTATTATTACTTTGTATAAATGCATGCACATTTTACATACAGTATGTTTTTCTTAAGTTAAGCATCTTAAAGCAGGATATGGACCTTAAACTGGAAGGTTATGAAATGAACCGCATCAACACAAACAACAAAAGTGGAGGAGGAGTGGCTGTGTGTGCGTGGACAAACATCTGAAGCACACAATGGGTGAGAGCATGTCATTTGCTGTTGACAACATTTTAGAAGGCATAACAATTAAAATCTGCTCAGAAAAAGGCAAAAACGTTCTAATAAGCTGTCTGTACAGAACACCGAAGTCAAGCATGGAAATATTTGAGGAATGGATCAAGGCAACCTTCTCAAACATCAACCAAAAAAATCATCTTTGTTTGTGGAGACTTCAACCATGATCTTCTGAATCCAAACAAGCAACATAGAGTAGATGACTTTATTGATACAATGCACATCCTCAGCTTATACCCAAAAATCACAAGACCAAGCAGAATAACAGACCACAGTGCCACATTTATTAATAACATCTTCACTAATGACTTTGATAACGACACAACTAGTGGCCTTCTAATCAATGACATCAGTGACCATCTTCCAGTGTTTACCATTTACGACAAAAACTACAAAAAGAAAGATGGAGGTCTAAAGAAGCTCCAAAAGACTCCACACAGAGGACAGCATCAATGCTTTCAAGAAAGATCTGGACGAACAAAGATGGAAGCGTGTACAGTGGAAGCAATGTGGATGAAGCATATGAACACTTTCTAATGACTTACATGAAGATCTACCATAAGCACTGTTCGTTGAGAGAAATGTCTGACAAGCAAAAGAAGAATCAGCCATGGATGACCAAAGGTCTGCAAAACGCCTGTAAGAAGAAAAATACATTATATAAGAAATTCATAATTCAACAAACAAAAGTTGCTGAAATAACATATAAAACATATAAAAACAAGTGAACAAATATTTTGAGAATGTGCAAGAAAGAATTTTATAAAGAAATACTAGATAGGAATAAAAACAACATTAGAGCTACTTGGGGCTTTCTAAACAGTATTATTAGGAAAGGCACTAAGACTACCCTCAATACTTCACAGTTGGAAATGTTAATAATGATGACATGAGGGACGTAGCTAAGAAGTTTAATAACTACTTTGTAAATATTGGACCAAATCTGGAACAGGAGATCCCAAAATCCTGGTCAGTGGAGGAAGAGAAGGAGACTACAGACAGGAACCCAAACTCCATGTTCCTCACGGATGTGAGCAACGAGGAAATCATTGACGTCGTACATAAATGTAAACAAAAACATCAACTGGTTGGAATGGAATTGGAATGGAAACGATAAAAAAGGTTATCAATGAGATCGCAGAACCGCTAACGTACATCAGCAATCTATCATTCCAGACGGGCAAATTCCCAGACAAAATGAAGACAGCTCAAGTAGTTCCAATCTTCAAAAATGGAGATAAACATCATGTCACAAACTACCGACCAATTTCGTAATTACTTTAATTTTCCAAAATCATGGAAAACTTATTCAAGCATAGGTTGGAGAAATTCCTCAATAAGAATGACATCCTGGCGGACAGCCAATACGGATACAGAGCTAATATTTCCTCTTCTATGGCACTGATTGAAATCACAGAGGAAATTAGGAATGCTGTAGATCATAGAAATGTGCAGCCTCAGTATTCATGGATTTAACGAAAGCTTTTGATACAATCAATCCCAACATCCTAACTACAACATTGGAAAGGTATGGAATCAGAGGGTTCGTTCTGAACTGGGTTAAAAGCTACCTGGCAAACAGGAAACAAAATGTAATGGTAGGAGAATATGCTTCTACAAATTTAGAGATATTATGTGGCGTACCACAAGGGTCAATACTGGGACCAAAATGATTTAACCTATACATTAAGGACATCTGCAAAGTGACAAAACACCTAAAGCTAGTACTATTTGCAGATGATACCACCGCTTTTTGCTCTGGAGAAAACACACAAGAGCTAATAAGAGAAGTTTCAGAGGAAAGGATTACTCTAAAAAAAATGTTTGATAAAAACAGATTATCCTTGAATGTAAGAAAAAGGAAAATGATGATATTTGGTAACAGCAGAAGAAATACTTGTGAGGAAATACAAATTGACGGGGAGGAAATTGAAAGGGTGAATGAACATGAACAAGTTTTTGGGCGTCATAATTGATGACAGAATGAGTTGGAAACCTCACATCAAAAACATAAACATAAAGTAGCAAGAAATACTTCAATACTGAATCAAATTTGTCCTGGATCAAAAATCCCTCCAAACTCTCTATTGTTCTCTGGTGTTACCATATCTAACTTATTGTGTGGAGATATGGAAATACTACAAAAGTACACTTCACTCGCTTGATGTACTGCAAAACAGATCAATTAGGATAATCCATAACGCGGCGTAGAGAGAACACACAAATCCACTGTTTCAAAAACCCCAATTATTCAAATTTGCTGATCTGGTAAACCTTCAAAGCGCTAAAATGATGCATCAAGCAAACAACAAGCAAAGAATGTCATACAATTTTTCTCAACAAGAGAGGAGAAATATGATCTTAGGAACAAACTAAACTTAAATATGCAGAACAACACTAAAAGCTTTAGTACTTGGGTATGTGGAATCAAACTGTGGAAGGGATGAAGTAAAGAAGGAAAACAATGCTCTACAACGAAACATTACAAACTGTTGATGTTTACAAAATACAAGGAAGAAGACTCGTGAAATATTGTGTAGCATATTACTTCATTCCTTGGAGAGTACATGTTCAATGCTATGTTTGGTACTATCACCTTATACTTGTACTAGCAACTTTTCATCCTAGTGACAACCTTGTCTGTACTGCAACAACGTTTTGTTCCAATTGTTATACACCACTCATCACTATTATCACTATTATTATTATTATTTATTATGAATATCATTCATCAGGACGGCAATATCATTTATTTACCATGACAGGGACTACTATCTAACAAACTGTCACATGACCTTACTTATGCATACAAACTTAGTAAGTGCAGGAAGTGTAGAAATGTATTGAAATAGGGGAGAGATTTAATAAGCTTTGCTTCTTCCTGCTCCTTTGGGACATGTGGAACTGTCCGTTGTATTAATGATGTATTCCAATGTCCTTTACATGCAGGTTCTAATCCCATTCAACCATTACCATTAAAACATAGAAATAGCAGAAGCAACTAAAATTAACCAATAACCACAATAAATGAGGGATTACTGTACGCTGTAAGGATGTCAAGATGGTCAACAACTCTTGGCTGCAACTGCGCCAAAACAACCTAATAAACTCAACTGTCCTCTCGTAATGCAGCTTTCCCCCTCCCGGATCCGTTCACAATGTCCTCTTCCAGCATTGTGGTCCTTGAACACACCATGTGTGACACAGATAGAGACTTATGTGTACGACTTTCTCTGATGCTGCACGGACAGACGTGTATTTTCTATTCTTCCTTTCCCCTTGTCCTTGTTCACTCATGTCATGTACAATAGTGTTCAAAATAATAGCAGTCCAATGTGACTAACCAGATTAATCACTGTTAGTATATTTTTATTGCTACATGGCAAGCAACGGGGCACAAGCTAGTGTCAGACCTGGATGAACTGATGCAGAACATCCCTAGAAGTGAGAGAATTGTCATTGGTGCAGACTTCAATGGACATGTTGGTGCAGGAAACAGAGATGATTATGAGGTGATGGGTATCCAGGAGAGGAACGCAGAAGGACAGATTGTGGTCGTCTTTGCAAAAGGATGGGAATAGTTGTAGTGAATACTTTCCTCCATAAGCGACAGGAACATAGGGCGACCTATAAGAGTGGATGTAGGAGGACACAGGTAGACTACATCTTGTGTAGAAGGTGTAACCTGAAGGAGATCAGTGACAAAGTAGTGGTAGGTGAGAGTGTAGCCAGACAGCATAGGATGGTGGTGTGTAGGATGACTACTGGTGAGAAGGATGAAGAGGGTAAAGGCAAAGCAGAGGACAAAATGGTGGAAGCTGAAAAAGGAGGAGTGTTGC